>JAASFU010000547.1:0-20402 GCA_023333955.1 Globisporangium paroecandrum | reverse complement strand
TCTTTTTGCATGTGGTTTTCTGTGTTCTCTTTCTTTTTTGCCATGAAAGCTTCTATTTGAACAGCACTTCAAAAATGAAAAATCGAAAAAATCGGGTGCGTCTATAATTTTTCATATGACTGTACGCGCATCGACGCGGTCAACAGAACGTGTGAAGATGTGGCCTCCGTCCGGGAACAAAACGCACTTGGCGTCGTGTTTCTTTCTTCTCGGAGAGCTCTTTCGCGATCCGGTCGGACTCGGCCTGCCGCACGCGCGGGTCATTCGCTCCCTGGACGAAGTGAAGTACCATCGCGCCATCTGGGCTTGCTTGTCGCACCCACCGCCGCGCCGCTCGCCAACAGCATTTCCACACACGCGATGTGGCTGTTGAATGATGACACCTGCAGCAGAGTTATTTCATCCCCTTGAGATTTTGTATCTGGAATTGCGCCGTATTGCCGCAGGAGACTCACGACCGCGCTGTTACTGTACTGCGCAGCGACCTAGAGAGGAGTGTCGCCATACACATTGTACTCGTCCACAGCTGCAGCTACTGAGCCGGCAGCATGGAGGACGTCCAGCAGACGCTGGCATTGTTGAACAACACCGGTATCTGTTCGCGTTCCTCGCCTTGTGTTGAGTTGATGATGTCCAGAGAGACATAAGCTAGAGTGGGAAAGGACGACATGAGTAAATGTCAAACCTGTGCATGTGCATTCATTGGCACAGATACCACAAAGTTCGCACTCGGCGGGTCCTCCCTCACTTTCCGCTTCTTCTTGAACACAACAGGCGAGGCAACTTCGTTGACATTATCGTTGGTCCTGGGCTGAGAGACTTCTTCGTGCAGTCGCTGGTGCTTGTGCCGTCTCGCTCCGAGTCTGACTCGATCACGAGTCTCAGAGGATGCTCGCCTAGACTGCCTCCGCCACAGATCACTGGCTTGTCGATGATCTTCCGTGGCCAACATCTCGTAGTGTCATTAGCTCCGTGGCGTTCTGGTTCAGCCTGAGCTCTTCCTCTAGACGCTTGGCTTGCGAGAGAAGAACGAGACGCCGATCACGTGTTTTCCACTCTGCTGCACCGTTTCGCATCATCGGGATTAGAACATAATGCGCGTCAAGCAGTCTACTAACCACAAAACGTCCACCTTCGGAGACCACACCATGATAAACAGATGCATACAAGGCGTGACCAAATATCGACATGCATTTATGAACATACTCCTTGCGATTTTCTGCGGCTTCGTCCTGGGGGGATAGGCATCTCGAAGTCTGCATACTTTATCCACAGACAACAACATCCCAATCAATCGAATCATTCAATCACGTAGACTTGGCGCGAAGTGGTTCTCGATCACTGGTACTTGAAGTCATCTCGCCACCTTCAGCACCACCACTGGAGCTGCTGAGGACTGGGGCTGACTTGCTCTGCGTCGTCACGTTCTCCTTCTGACTGTTCTGCGCGAGCAGCGCCTTCAGCAGCAGGCGGTCCTGCTCGCGCTCGAGCTTGCGCTCTTCCCGAAAGTGCTCCCACTCGCGTCTCGTGTGTTCTCGCTCAGCGGCACGTTCTTCGCGGTCTTTCTGCCGCTCTTCCTGGTCCAACTGGATCTTCTCGAGGAGCACGCGGCGCTCTTCGTGCTCGAACTTCCGTTCTTCTTTGATCTGATGCAGCAGCGACGCAAGGTGCTGGGTTTGCGTCTCAAACATACTGGCGATGAGCCCGAGGTCTGTGTCGACCTTCTGCCGCTTGCGAGCGTGTTCAGAAGGGGAACTGCCAAACTCGCCGTCTTCTCGAAGTCGTCGAGAGCTTGCGCCGTGTCCACTACCAGATCCATCCTCACAAGAACGCGAAACCTGCTCGCCAATGTGCGCAAGTACATTCGCCACCAAGTTCCGTTTTCGCTCGGCCTGAGTCGAGCTCGGCGACGGGGGAGGACGGCGAGACAGCATCATCGAATTGCTGGAGCTACTCATGTCATCCATGCCGGGGGTACTGAATCCCATGTCGTCAATGTTGGGCGTGCTGCCACTAGCATTAGACGAAGGTGTACCAGGTGCCCCTGCTGCAGACTCCGAAGCATCATCCGAGGCATCGTGCTCATTCTCACGGCGATCTGCATTAAACGGGTCATCGTCAGCTGCCGGTTGTGACTGTGAAGCT
Organism: Globisporangium paroecandrum; assembly: GCA_023333955.1. Taxonomy (NCBI): domain Eukaryota; phylum Oomycota; class Peronosporomycetes; order Pythiales; family Pythiaceae; genus Globisporangium; species Globisporangium paroecandrum. The sequence goes on along the minus strand of JAASFU010000547.1, from coordinate 18,257 downwards.
GCTGCTTGCTGTCTGAACACCGCGCTGGACGGTCTCGTGCCGGTCGAGGACTTGTTCTTGTCGCCGAGGATCCCCGTGAGCGCTTCAAACACGTCCTCTTCAATGTTCGAGCAACAGTGCGTGAGTCGGTTCGCGTTCACAATGTGCTTCTTGCGATCGGATTCACGCAGCGAAAACCAGTCCAGAAAGTTCTTGCGGTTGAAATCCGTGATAAACTCAAACGTCCGCGCCAAGCTCTGTCTCTTGGACCGCAGCGAGCTGTCGGGCTTGTCGGATTTCCCGTTCGAGAGCTCCAGGAACCGCTGGTAGATGCGGCCGTTGAGTCCCACGGTCGACTCGTTCGCAAACCGCGGGTCGTTGTCGACCACGTCCTGCCAGGCGCGCAGCAGATTCGAGACCTCTTCGCGCGTCCAGCCGTTCGGTCGGATCGCTCTCGCATGCACCATCTCTGGGCCTGGGCTTCGAGGCGCTTGCGCTTGCGCTGGAGCCTGAGCTTGTACCTGTGGCTGAGGCTGAGACTTCACCACTTTCTTGCCAGTAAGCCCCATGATCTGGTCCATGATGCCGATCATGTGCGGGTCCAGGTACGAGAAGCTCAGCTTCTTGAAGTACACCTTGACGATGTACTTCTGGTCCACGGGGCTGACGGCGAACCAGTCGTTGCCGATGCCGTTCGGGGTTGCGATGATCTTGTTCTGGTTGAAGTCCGAGATGAAGTGGTACGAGTGCAGCACGGACTCGCGCTTCGCGATCAGAGCCTTGTCCGTGCGGATCGTTTTCCCGTTCGAGAGCTCGAAGAACTTGCGGTAGATGCGGTTGTTGAACACGTACAGCGGCTCATTCTCCGCTGGCGCTCCTTCTTGGAGGACAGCGAGCCACGCGTGCAGCAGCAGCGACACCTCTTCCTGGTTCCACACGTTCAAGCCCTTGCTGGCGTACATTGGCGACGGCTGCGGCATGATCATCGGCAGGGGAGACGCCGTTGCGTACACCGACGATGCTGACGATGCCACTGCTGCTGAAGTGTCCACACGCATAGCCTGCTGCTCGTTCTTCTGAAGGATCCGACCCAGCGCATTGTACGTCGCCTCGTCGATGTCCGTACACGGACGCAGGGCTTGCGACAACCTCGCCTTGCGCTCGCTCTTGCGCATCGAAAACCAACCCTGAGACACCCCCATTGACGAAGCCGGCGAAGACGAAGGCGTCACTGAGTGGCTCTGGTTGAAGTCCGAGATCAGCTCGTACGTGTTGGTCAGCGTCGCTCGCTTCGCCGACACTTCGTGCTCCTGGCGAGACGTGTCGCCCTCCGAGAGCACGATGAACCGCTGGTAGATGCGCGCGTTCAGCCCTAGTTGCGCCTGGTTGGGCAGGAACTTGTGGTGCAGACCGTCCACGGTGTCCCGCCACGCGCGGATGAGCAGCGTGGTCTCGCGGCGATCCCACTCTTCGACCTCGGTTATCGGCGCGGTTCCGATTGCAAAGCCCTGGTTGTTGCCACCATTGACACTAGCACTGCTAGTACTACCAGCAGCAAACAGCTTGGGGGATTTCTGAACTGGCGCCGCTTCATAGCTCTTGGGCTTCTGCGCCGTCGATGGCTCAAAGTTCTTGGCCTTCTCAATGATCCGGCGGATCGCCGGGAGCATGTCCTCGTCGAGGTGCGTGAAGTGGGTCTTCTTGTAGTGCTCGGCCACGACCGCGTTGCGCTCTTTCTTGCTGAGCGCGAACCAGTACGGGTGCGCCACGGGCTCGCCGCCGACTCGCGGGTACTTGTTGCGATTAAAGTCCGAGATGAACTTGTACGACTTGGTCAGCGAGTACCGCTTGATTTTGAGCGCGATCGGCGACCGCAGCATCATCCCGCTGCTGTGTTCGTGGAACCGCTCGTGCACGCAGTTGTCAAACACCGCGACAGGCTCATTCTCGATGCGCGGGTCGTCGAAAGTGTCCTCCCACACGCGCAGCAGCAGCAGGATATCGGCGCGCGTCCAGGCGTTCGTGGCTTTCGAGTTGTTGTTGTTGCTGTTGTTGGCACTGACTGGGCTTGGTGTGCGCACTCTTGGTGGGAGGACATTCGAAGCAGGAGTTGGATAGCGCCCCACATCCGTACCTCTTCGTTGGTCAGGTAGGTTGTTGTACCCAGAGTTCATATTCACCAACCCGTGATCCCGAGTCGAATATGAAGCCTCATCACGAGGTGGTGGCGATCCTGGACGTGAAGCTGGTGTCTGAGGTTCCGCAGGAGCCGGGTTCTCGGTCTCCTGAATCATCTCGATCGCGTCAAACATGTCCTCGTCAATGTACGCGAAGGGTTTGCGCTTGTAGTGCGCCTTGACAATGCGGCGCTGTTCGTCCTCGGGGAGCGCGAACCAGTTACTCCCGCCCAAGGAGCTCATGGTGCGCGCGATCACGTGATTCTGATTGAATACCGCGATGAAGCGGAACGAGCGCAGCAGCGACTTCTTGGTCTTCATGAGCGACTTGATCGAGCGCGGTTGCGTGGCGCCGTCGACAGAGGAAGAGCCGTCGTCGTTGTAGAACTCGCAGAACTTCTCAAAGATGCGCGCTTTCACAGCAGACGAGCTAGGCTTCTCCGCACCATCAGCAGTGGACGCAACGGAGGAGGCTTCTACCACGACCTGGCGCCACGCGCGCAGCAGGTGAATGACCTCGTCGCGGCGCCAGGGCTCCTCGGCGCGCTGTGTTGACGGTGACGGCGCTTGCTGCTGCTGCTGTTGCTCGACATCTGGCTGCGCGTCTGAAGGCGGCGCTGCTATGGGCGGCAGTGGCGCTGGTGATGGCGTGTGCGTGTGCGTCTGCTCCGCCTGCGCGTCGTCCATGGTGAGCTGCTCGTCGTGGGCTTGGTGGGTCTTTTGCTTTTGCTGGTGGCTTTCGATATTTCGAGTCGAGCTTGAGAAAAGAGAAGAGAGAGGGTGGCAGAAAAATCAACCCTTCTATAATGCGTAGATCTGGGATTTGGGCCGAAGTTATATACATTTGTGGGGTAGAGATTAGGAGAAGAGAAACAATGATTACGTTAAATGAAAGGGTTTCTCGTTAGATGCAGAGGTTTTATCGACAAAGGATGAGCTCCCAAAAAATCAAAAAAGGGTGGTGATGCTGGCTGAGTGAGCTCACATAAACCCAGCGCTTTTGTATTTTAGATCGGATGTACAAAAAGGTTCTATGACTTTGCCGATGTGATTTTTAATGGATAGCAAATTTTATGGGAAAGGTCTGTTGAGATGAAAAGGTTTGTGATGAAGCACTGCACCACAAATAAAGCGCCTGTGGTTGCTGGATTCCAAATTTCTCAACACATTTTTGTGATCTTGTGTGTGATTCGAATATCGAAAAATGAGACGGTGTTCGTTCGTTGATGAAATGCCCGCCCACACAATGTCATCTCGAAAAAGCAATGAAACACCAGCTTCAATCTACTACTGCGTGCGTGATGCAACCACTTGCTTGGTCCGTCCGTTCTTGTTCGGCAGGTATCTGTCGGTATGCAATAGCAAGTTTGTTTGGATTATATTGACGCACCTTTCAACCTACATTAATATATTTTGTGCATGACATTTTGCAGAGCCTTTCGAAACTTTTGTCATCCGTATTTTGATAAATATATTCAAAAATAGAGGTTATCTAGAAATCGAGTGGAACGATAAGGGATTGTAGTTGTGTAAGAATAAAGATTTGCCAACCAGTCCTGTTTCTTCTTGGTAAACAATGATCGCTTTGTAGAGGCTATGCAACTGGTAGGTCGAGAGGATTGTCTGATCAACTTTCTTGTTGTGAGTCCACAAAAAACAGTACCACGATTCCTCACAAGGTTGCGAGTTGTCCAAACATCAAATCTCACGAATGTGCTCACGTTAGTCATAGGAGCTGTCATTTATTTGATTGACGCCCTTCAAAAGCACCAATCTCAGTCCATTGGTGATGTAAACGAACCATTCACTCATTCTCGGATACGCAAGAACAGCCGAGCTTGGATTCGCAGTTTCTGTCGTATCTTGTGGAGATTTCAAAGCCTCTTCGGCCCAAGAACGCTCAAGGAGCTTCTTCATTTTTCTCCACTTGGGCGCCGTCTGCTTCGCTGTCAATACTTGGCTGCTCGGAATCTGTTTTTGAAGGCTCCACTGCTGTTAGTTCACTCCCGACACTCGGCTGTTCAAAAATCTGTTCCGTGAGTGTCTCTGCTGGTTCACTCTCAGTGCTCGGCTGCTCGGAATCTTCTGTCGAAAGCTCGTCTTCTGGATCCTTTAGCCCAAACAGCTTTACCAGCAATAGTCGATCCTGCTCTCTCTCCAGCTTTCCCTTCTCTCGAAGTTGCTCCCACTCGTGTCTGGCCTGCTCTCGCTCCGCTGCTCGCACTTCTCGATCTTTCTCTCGCTCTTCCTGGTCTCGCTGGATCTTCTCCAAGAGCGCTCGCCCCTCGGCGTGCTCGACCTTCCGTTCTTCCTTGATTTGACGGAGCAACGAGGTCAGGTGCTCGGTCTGCGCCTTGAACATGCTCACGATGGCACTGAGAGACTCTTCATCGCGCTTTTGCTTCTTCATCGCGCTTTCAGGATGCGGCGACTGAGGCGGCAACGTGCTACTACTGCTGTTAGTACCAAGAAGAGCGACGCTGTGAGGGGTTTCTCGCGACTCAACCTTGCTCCGAGTCTGACGGTCAGAGACCACGGCTGAAGGCTGCGCCTTTCGCTTCGCAGGTGGTACTGGTAGATAACCAGCACTCGTCGCACTTGGGACAGTGGTTCCGGGTCTACTACCATCAACGCTTCCTTCAGAGCCTGAAGGTCGTTGCTTGGTTCTAACCGTTACCACCGGTACATGAGTACTCTGATCATCATCTGCTCCACCTGCAGTCCCGAGAATTCTGTCCAGTCCCTTGAACGTCTCTTCGTCAATGTTCGTACACGTGTGTACGTTCTTGTTCGAGCTCATCATCTTCTTTCGACGATCCACCTCGCTCAACTTGAACCAGTCAGCCTTGACCACCTCTCCGGTGCGATTCAGCTTGGTCTTGCGGTTGTAGTCTGCGATAAACTCGTACGTGCTCGTGAGCACACGGCGTTTCGTGAGCAGCGAGACCTCGGGTTTCTTCGTCTTGCCACCGCAGAGCTCTTTGAACCGCCTGTGGAGACGCGCGTTGAACGCATTCGCTGTCTCCGTTGGTTGACGCGGGTGCTCGTGGACAAGCTCGTACCAGGCTTGCAGGAAGCTCTGTAGCTCCTCAGGCGTCCAGCTGTTTGGTCGGGGCTTGCGAGAGTTGAACCCCGGCTCGGGCACTTCGACCTTTGGTGTCTTCTCAATGATCTTCTCGACGATCGGGAGCATATCCGAGTACAAATACGAGAAACTCGCCTTCTTGTAGTGCACCTTCACAACGTTCTTCTGCTCTTCATGGCTGAGCGAGAACCAGTCGTTCGTCCACGTGACACCCCCGCCATTGCTGGCGACCACCTTGTTCTTGTTAAACTCGGAGATCATCTGGTATGAACTGATGACCGAGTCGCGCTTTGCGTGCAAAGCCTTCACGGTTCGCGTCGTTTGCCCGCCAACGTAGACCAGGAATCGGTCGTAGATGCGCTCGTTCAACGCCCCCAGCGACTCGTTTGGGTCGCAGGGGCCATCGAGGATCTCTGTCCACGCTCGCAACAGGTGTAGCACTTCCTCGCGATTCCACACTGTCACGGCTCGGACGTACTCGTACACTGCTGGTTGCTGCGGTGTGATAAATGATTGCTGTTGAGGCTGAGGCTGATATTGAACCCGAGGTTGAGTTGAAGGCACTGATTGAGGTGGACGTTGCGGCTGAGCAGCTGGCGCTGGGGTTGTTGGCGGGGCTCGGTTGATGTCTACCAGTGGGTTCTCTGCTTTAAGGATCCAACGCAGCTCGTTGTGCGTGTGCTCGTCAATGTCTGCACACGGTCGCTCGGCCTGCAGGATCCTTCTATTGCGCTCGCCTTTGCGAAGCGAGAACCAGCCCTGGTCTTCATCAGTCGTCCAGTCGCGGTTGAACGTTGTGATCAGCTCAAAAGTGTTCACGAGCGCTCTCTTCTGCGCTGCCACGTCGTCGTCATCTCGAACCGACTCCCCACCGCAGAGCACCACGAATCTCTTGTAGATGAACGCGTCGATGTCTCCGAGCATCTCAGCAGCGAGCGGATCTTGCCGGAGAAGCTTCTCTGCGTAGCGCCAGGCGTTCAGGAGCAGCGAGGTCTCGTGCCGACTCCATGGGACGCGAACCGAGTCTTCAAATGCACTCGATTCGTCAAAAGAGCGAGCGTCCGTCGTCTCATGCTCAGAGGACTCTAGTGACGAGCTCGTCGTCTTGCGCATCTCGATGGACTTGGTCTTCTTGATGATCCGCTCAATGGTCGGCAGCATGTCCTGCTCAATGTGCGCGTAGTGGCTCTTCGTGTAATACTTCTGGACCACGGCCGTGCGGTACTTGCGGCTCGTGGTGAACCACGTGCTGATCTGCTGCGCCAAGCCCGAGCCCAGCGGCAGGATCTTGCCGTCGTCAAAGTCCTTGATGAACTGAAACGTCGGGATCAGCGAATATTTCTTGAGGCGCACCGCGAGCGGTGACCGCAGCGAGTTGCTGCCTCCACTGAGTTCCTGGAACCGCTCGTACACGCGGTTATCGAACACCGCGATCGGCTCGTCTTCCGCGTGCAGGGTGTCGAGACACTCCTCCCATGCGTGGAGCAGCATGAGCATATCCTCGCGGGTCCACGACAAGCTGAATCGCGTGATGCTCGGCGTCGTGAGCAGTGGAGACGGCAGCACCAGGCTCTGCTGATTCGCGCTTGAAACACCTTCAAACTCTGCATCATTCCTGGCTGGCGGGAGGTCCACTCCTCCTCCATCTTCCTTCTGCTTTTCAAACCTACCAGGCTCAGTCTTGATAGTAAGAGTAGTAGTATCACCTCTGGACGAAGATGTGGAAGCCTCTTCTGGTTCCGCTGAAGCTGGTGGCGGTTGACTTGGAGTCACTCGGGCTCGGTTCTCGGTCTCCTGAATCATCTCGATCGCGTCAAACATGTCCTCGTCAATGTACGCGAAGGGCTTGCGCTTGTAGTGCGCCTTGACAATGCGGCGCTGTTCGTCCTCGGGGAGCGCGAACCAGTTACTCCCGCCCAAGGAGCTCATGGTGCGCGCGATCACGTGATTCTGATTGAATACCGCGATGAAACGGAACGAGCGCAGCAGCGACTTCTTGGTCTTCTTGAGCGACTTGATCGAGCGCTTCCCAGTCTTCTTCACATCCCCATCCGAGCCGTCGTCAAAGAAGCCGCAGAACTTGTCGAAAATGCGCTGCTCCTGGTCGCGTTTGTCGATACCTGAAGTGGACGAGCTGTCGGCCGCCACATCGCGCCACGCGTGCAGCAGGTACGTCACCTCGTCCCGGCGCCACGGACTCTCGGCTTCGACGTCCGCGCCGCCGCCCTCGCGCGAGGGCTGCTGCGGCATTTGCATCTGAGCTGCCAGTGCTTCCGCCATCTTTGGTTGTTCTCGGTTTGTCTCAAGACGAGGAAGTGTGGACTGGGCTCATCGGTTCACGTGGAATCTCATCTTGGGCCAAAAAAGGGACCAATTTTGGCGAATTGACCTGTAATAATAGGTGTTTTGTTCTAAACAGGCTTTTTGGTTTTTTGTTTTGAAGCGTTTGTTGGGATGAACTTTTGTTTGAAAGAGATGAAGAAACGGGATATAGAGAGGTTTTACCAATAACCTTGAATGAGGCTATCGAAATAGAACATGAATGGATGAGAATTGCTTTTCACAAAAATAGTGCACTTTTCCCACACTTTGGCACAAGCAGCCTTGAAAATCATCAGCATGTTGATGATTTTTCACGAAGACTCGCAACAAATTTCGTTTGATTTTTCGAGTTAAGGAGTTATTACAACTTCGAAGTATGTGGTTCTCAATTTTTGCACGACCGAATGGTCGAGGCCACCCGAATTCTTCATCGCAACAGCCCCGGACTGACCGACTGATAATACGAAATTGTTCTCCCACATGATCCCATTTTATGTCGAAATCCGACGCGGAATTTGGTTTCTTTTTTTTAATATCCCTTCTGCACCTACATCCTCTTTTCAAACTCTCGCAGCAGCGTCTGGAAACTCTCTCGTTCACGCAGTCGCTCCTGCCGCCACACCTCCAGCTCGCGCTTTGTTTCTTCACGCTCCTGCCACCGTTCCTCACGCTCGAGATCCCGCTCTTCTCGTATTTGGTCGATGATGGACTGGAGCAATTGGATCTGCTGCTGCTGTTGTTGATCGTGCGCACTTGCTGGCTCCGTGGACGCTTGCGAGTCGATTCGTTGCCTCTTTTGGGCACTGAAGAGATCGCCTGGTGCTCTACTTTCTTCAAATTTACGTCGGACTACTCTTTTGCAAAATCCTGTGTCTTCGGAGATACATGACCGCAGATCCCCCGGTCGGCGTCCAGAGCTTGGTGAGTTGCGTTTGCCGCCCCCGCGGAATAATTGGCGCAGATCTGCCAGTTGTCTTCCAGAACTTGGCCATTCGAGTTCGCTCTCTGAGCTGCTGCTTTCACTCAAAGAAGCTCGAGCACGCGCGGCCTTCGCAGTAGGACCTGCCGCCCGAACTTGCTTAATGGAGGAGGAGGTAGCCCCACGATTCGATCTCCCATCAGAAGACTTGAGCGCAACTTGGTTCTCAGCATCGGCAATCTTCTCCATCAGCGCAAATATCTCCGCATCAAAGTCCTCGTAGTAGTCCTGAGCTTTCAGCTCGGCGTCTATGAATTCCCATCGCTCCGACTCGCTCTTCGCAAACCACTTCACTCTCCTCTTCTCGGCCATATAATGTTGTGTGAAGTAATCTTTGAGATCGCTAAATGTAGACATCAGCGCACTCTTCTTGGCCGCGACCGTTGACGCTGGCCAGGTCGATTTTCCACTGCAAAATGCCTAGAACTGCGTGTAGATCCGAGAGAGGAGAGTACCTTCGTCTTCATGCGGCTGGTGGCGCGTGACGACATCGAGCCATGCCTGGAGCAGCTTCACCAGTTCCTCTCGGCTCCACTGTCCGACCATCACTGGCGCTAGTGGGGTAGCGCGTATAGGTGCTGCCGCATCGAGCTCGATCCCCGCGTTCTTGGCGATCAGAGGCGTCACCTCTTCGGTCATGTAGGTGAACACTGTCCCGTGATGGCGATCCTTGAAATGGTCGTTCACGATCTTTTGTTTCTTGGCTTCGCTGAGCGAGAACCACGATTTATGCTTCGCGGCTGGTGCCTTGCTGCTCGACACTTTGGTTACCGAGGTGATCCAGTCGGCGTTGAAATCCGAGACGAACTCGCACGATTTAGTTAAAGAGGTCAGCTTTGCGCGAACTTGCGCGAGGTCTCGACCTTTCGCGTTGCCACCAGAGCCGGCGACAAACTTCACAAACACGTGGGTGTCAAAGCTTTCGTCCCCCAGCTTCTCGCCAGGAACCGGGTGCTCGTTCACGGCCGCGCTCCATGCGCGCAAGAGCGTTAAGAGTTCGTCCTCATGCCAATTTGGTTTCCAGCCACGCTTGGCCTTACCAGAAGCTGGCGGTGGAGACAAGTCTTTGATTGGCTGTGCAGTGGGTGCCTCGATATCCTCCTTTGCGGTGGAAACCGCACCATTGTGAGTAGGTGGTGGTGGTGGTACTGTTCTTCGAAGTCGCGTTACCTTCTCGGTAGTGGGCTTGACATTGCGAGGAGACGGCACTTTTGGTCGTGGTTGCGTACTCGCCGCTGGGGTTACCGAGGGCTTTGCTGGAATAACATTAGTCGTCTGTTGCTTCTCAGACGCAGCCCACCACGCGAGGCTCTTCGATCTGTTGACCTCAATAACTTCCATCATGTCACTGTACACATACGTGAACGTGACCGGTTGCCGCTTGTTCCGGGGCTTGAAGTATTTCTTCGCGACCCACTGCTGGTAGCTGTCGGAGAGCTCGAACCAGCTCCCAGGCTTGAGGATGCGCACGCTGGGCGTCATCCAATGGAACCGGTCGTGGTTGAAGTCCTGGATGAACTCGTACGAGCGCACGAGCGACATGACTTTCGACCACGTCGCCTGGAAGGATCGAGAGATCGGTTCCTCGCCATTTTGCTCTGTCTTCTTCTTAGATTCGTTACAGAAGCGCTCGTAGATCTCGCCCTTGAGCTCCGATGTTGGCTCACTGAGCAAGGTCTCGAGCTCGTCAAGCAGTTCCTTCCACACGCGCATCAACCGGAAGAGCTCGCCGCGACGCCAAATGTGTGATGGAAGGTTCGCTTCACGATCAGCGATTTCCTCCTCGAGCTGCTGCTGCTTCAGCTGCTCGATCCGGCTCAAGACTTGGGATGGCGGAGCTGTGCTCGATTGGCTCGACACTTGAGCTGGGCCTGGGGTTGCTTGGCTAGAGGCGTGAGGTAGAGTTGTGGTTGGCTGCGCGTCAAGCACTACTGAGCTTTCAACTGTCGGAGCAGGACTGCAGTTTTGAACAGCAGGCGATGGAACTGACGGAACTGGTGGCTCTAATGACGATGGGGTAGAGGACTCCACGGGTTCCTTCGCCTCTATTTGCGGCTTCTTCTCATTGTCGAGAATCAATCCGATCATGTCGTGCATCGCCTCGTCGATGCCAAAGATAAACTCGCACTCTTTGCCGAACCGCTCGTCGACGATGCTGAGCTGCTCGCGCTCGCTGATCGCAAACCAGTTGACGACGCGCTGACCCGCAGCTCCTCCAACACCGTCGCTGGCATTGAAGCGCTTGATGAACCGGTAGGCTGCGACCAGCGCCTCGCGCATCTGCTGCACCTCGCTCTCGCTCCAGTCTTCGTTGTCGGAGATACCCTCGCGCTTGCAGAGCGCCATGAACTGCTCGTAGATGCGCTTGGCAGGAGATGGTGACGATTGGATCGCGGTTGTCGTCACGACCAGACGCCACGCGCGCAGCAGACAGAGCAACTGGTAGCGTGTCCACGTGCGGCCATTGGAGGCAATAGTTGTCGTTGACGCGGTTGTTGACGCGGTTGTTGATGCATTCGACGGACTGCTGTGATGCTGTGCATCATGTGCGTCAAACGCCATCGTCGACGCCCTGGGCTTCGTCGTAATCTTCAGCCGCGATCCCATTCTTTCTCGGGCTCTTGAAACGTTGAAACGCGAATTGAGACCGCAGGCTGCCAACCCACCGCGAATTTCCACGATTCAACTTCATTGATTAACCCTTTGATTTTAGGCAGAATTTATTATAGAGGTATATAGATTGTGTAAGAAGTAATAATTTAGAGGAAAAAATTGAATAATTCATTTAACATAAACACTATGTTTTACAAAGGTGATATTCGTGGAAGCTGAAATATTACTTCCCATCAAGGTTCACTCCAAATTTCAGCTGCCCGAGTTGAAATTGGCAGTTCACGTCAATTAAGATCATCAAAGATGCAAAAGTTCACATTTTTCTCCGTCTTTTGTCAGGTACTCCCTGGATTTTACAGCGTCTTCTCATCACATCCTCTCCACTCACTCACTCACTCACAAGCGCGCGTTCTCATCCTTGATCTTGACCGCCATGTCTTCACTCTTGACGCCGCCACCACCACCGAACTCTTTGCGTCGCTGCTGCGTCTCTCGAAGCAAGATCTGGAGCACGTTGCGCCGCTCCTCGCGGTCCTGGCGCCGCTCTTCCTGCTCGATACGCAGGAGCTCCAGCACGGCCTCTCGCCCATGTTGGTCCACCTTGATGGCTCGCAGCAGTTTCTCCCGCTCTTCCCGCTCGCGGTCTCGCTCCTCTTGCACCTGGAGCACGAGCTCGTTCAAGTGCTGCGTCTGCCGCTCGAGCTGGTTCATCATCGCTGCCACCTTTGGGTGCTCGAGCTTCTGCTTCTTGCGAGTGCTGTTCCTCGGGCTCTCGATGTCGTGCTCGATTTCAGAATTGTGAACATCACTGGCAGTTCGCTTTTCGTCGCTGCCATTTTGCTCCACAGAGGCAAGTTCTACACTTGTGCCGCTATCTTTGACCTCGTTATGCTGCTCAGTATCATTTTCAGCGGCTCTTTGTGCAGGAGCTGATTCCTTGAGCTCTTCGTCGCAGTCCATCTGCTCAACTGAGCCAGCGTCGTCGAAATCAGCATCAGTAGCATCAGCAGCATCACCATCAGGGTTCAGATCTTCATCACCGCCGCCATCAGCATCAGGATTCTGATCTTCCTCGGCATCAGCGCTGCCACTCTGAAGATCCGCTCGAGTAGTTTCTGCTAACGCGGTAGCATTTATACCTCGGTTACCGTTGCCTTTCTCCTCCATGTCGACATCATCTCCATGGTATTCTTGACTTGACTTGGGCATTGCCTCCACACTTGCATTTTCTTTTTCATTCCCCTCTTTCTCTTCATCATCTTCATCATCTTCACTACTGCTGTCATCGTCCGATATAAGGTCAATTGTCTCGGACTTGATCGAGTGGGCAGAAGAAGCATTGCTCGTGCCTACCTTTGTGCTGATGCTGCGCCGCTTGCTTGGTTCGGGGGTCACGTCCCCTCCACCTCCTCCACCACTTGACGAAGATGACGACGACGACGAGAACGATGAAGTCAGCATTACTGAAGACGGTGGCCCCACCAAATCACTGATGGTCTCGTACATGTCTTCACTGATGTCCACGAAGCGACAGCCCTGGTTGCCCCCTCCCTCTGCAAACACCTTCGCCTTCTCTGTCGCACTCAGCGTGAACCAGTTCTGTCGCTGTCGCTTCAGGTTGCCGCGCGTGAGCTTCCCGTTCGTCGGCGTGCGGTTGTTGAATGTGGCGATCACTTGGTGCATGTTCACCAGCGCGATCTTTGTATCTGCGACCTCGGGCTTGGATCGCTGCGAGTTGTGTCCGCTGCGCGCAATGAAGCGCGCGTAGAAAGAGTCTCCACCGGGGAGCTTGGTCGGCGTGCGCAGGTGCGAGTCGCGCCAGGCATCCAGCACATGGCGCACTTCCTTTGCTGACCACGAGTTCTGCGCATTGGCCGCCGCATTCGCATTGCTTCCGTTGCTGCTGTTGCCATTGCTTGTACTCCCATGCGTCACGGCTTCCTGCTTGCACTTGTCTTGGAGCTCGAGGATCGTCCCGATCGTGTTGTACATATGCTCGTCGAGCTCAATGTAGTTGGACGCGCCGGCGCGCTGGAACCGCTCGATCTGGTCGTTCTTGGTGAGTGCAAACCAGTCCACCGGTGTGTTTCCTTCTTCTGTCTCCGCATCTGGCTCAGTCATCTCGACCTCTTCTCCTTCCTGCGACGTCTCCACCTCCACTCTCGCCTGCTTATCGACAATCTTTTGCTTCAAAATCGCCTGCTTGGCGATGAAATCCGTAATGAAGCCCGCCATGCGGCGCAGCGCGTACGTCTTGAGCACGACCGACGTCTGCGTGCGCGCCGCGCGCGCGTAGTACGCGTCTCCCGCGGTGTCCACGGACTCCATGCTGCACTCGCTGCCGGCCATGCTCACTGTGTCGTCGTCGTTGTCTTTGCCGATGCCGCAGATCTCCTGGAAGCGCAGGAAGAGTCGCGTCTGGAACGCGTCGACGCTCTCGAGCGCGGCGCACGGGTGCTCGGCCACGTCGCGCCACGCCTGCACGAGCAGCGCCGCCTCCTTGCGGCTCCAGGGCGCGCTGCTGCTGGGACTCATGGTGCTGGAGCCACCGCCGCTGCCGGACGGGACACTGCGGCGTCGCAGTGCGTGGTGGCGCGTGGGCGAGAAGAGGCTACTGGCGCGCTTCGCCATGCTGCTGATGATTTCTCGATAGAAAGAACTGAAACAGGAGAGGCGCGCGCGCTTTCTGTATTGAGTTGCCGCGCGGGTAATTCAGCTGACTGACTGGTGACGTTGGATCTCCAATTTGTTGGAGAAGATCGCACTTGAGCGAAGCGATGCAGTAGCTGGAGCGGGAAAATCTGCACCTGGCTGTTTTACACAGGAGATTCACGGTACAGAAGTGCCGCGAAAGAAACTTGGCGTATGTAATATATTACAAAGGGTACAGCTGATTTTATTGAGTTTCTGAACAGAAAAAAACAAAACAACAGCACTGCGTGTTTAATGGACAACTATAGGGGTCGTTTAAACATGAATTCTACTAGAAGCGTCTTGACCAGGTGGGCCACGTTTATGAGCGAACTCATTCAGAGGAGCCGCACCACACTCGCACGCTCTTGCTGCTACCGCTCTGCGCTGACGTTGAAGAGACGGACACAGAGGGGAGGACGGCGCTGTCGTGTGCGACGGAATGTGGTCATGCCCACGTGGTGAAAGCGCTGCTCTGAGCTGGCGCAGCGGTCAATGCCGAGGACAAATACGGAAGAACCGCGCTGTCGCACGCAGCGAGATCTAGTCACGTCAATGTGGCCCGAGTGCTGATTAAGCGCGGCGCTGCTATCGAAAGCACAGATAGCGACGGGTGGACACCGCTCTTCCACACAGCCGAGTGCGGGCAGATGGAGATGGTGCGAGCCTTGATCAAGCATGGAGCTGCAGTCAGTGTCAAGTCGAAGCCAAATGACTCGCATCGCGGGGTCGACACTCCGGTGACGCTCGCTGGCCGCGCAAGCCACATGAGAGTTTTCCAAGCGCTCATTGAATCTGGCGCGCCGATAAATGTACGCAGTGGAAATGGAGAAACGCCACTGATTTCAGCAGCTCAATGGGACTTCTTTGCTATTGTCCAGCTGCTGTTCGTGGGTGATAGCTACTACCTTCGAGATGAAGACGTGTCGGAAGATGAGTGCTCGCTGCTCGACGGCTCTCTGGCTACCATGCGACAAATGTGCAGCGCCACGTTTGAGCTTGAATCCATGTGTGCACATTTCTGGGTCCGACTGCGAGTCGTTTGCTCCCATTGTCAGCAGCACTCGGAAGAAGAAGCCCGCGCCAAAAAAGAAACCAACAGCAGTATTGTGTCGTTCGCCAACATCCTCTTCCGGTTTTACAGATTGCTACTCGAGATCGAGAACCGAAGGAGTCGTCTCTCGCGCTTCGTCGGCAGCCGCGCAATCACAAACCGAATTCAGGACTTCCATGAAGAGTTGAGCCACTTTGCTGAAATGGTGGAGTATATTGACGAGAGCGACTGGAAACAGCAGTGGGTGACAGAAAAGTCGCTGGTCCATGCGCGTTTTGAGGTGCTCCGGAGCGCATTGTTTTGATATTGGCGCTCCGTTGAGCTTAATTTTGAGGTAGTTGTACTGCTTCCGTACGAGCTCAAGACCTGCTGCCAGGAAGAGAGGCCGAATTTTGAAGCGGGTATCGCCAGGGTACTCAACTGCTTTCTATAAATGAGTAGGACCGTCGCGTCCGTATTTCCAGTTGTTCATTTCCCACACACCACTTGGTCTACGCGGGGTTGGACCATTTGCTGGATATGCTGGATGTTCCTGAGACCGACCAAATCCGCGTCTGGAGACTAGATTCGTACACACAAAGCAAATTCTATGAGGTAGCAACAGGGCTGGAAGCTGATGCTGACTCTTCCATCCAGCGAGCGAGCATGATGTCGAAGGTAGTAGTCTTGAACTATTTCAACACCGAGTGCACTTTTTGTGAGTTCGAATCCTTTTGCCTGCAACTGTACAATACATTTGCTGCCTCATTTTTGAGCTCGACTGTACATTCATTCTCGTTTCCTCAAAACTCAATTTTTCAACATCGCCAGGAGCGCAATCAGAAAATCACGTCCAAAATGGCGCGCACGCGGCGGCAGCAGCAGGAGTCGGCGGAGAAGCAGGCACGCGTGGACGCGACCGCGAAACGCAACGCCAGCCGCCAGTGGCGCAAACCCGAACTGCTGACGCTGCTGGTCGCCTGGCGCCAGGTGCTGCGCCATGCGAAGGTGCGCCACGAGACCTCGGCCGAGTTTGAGCATCGGCTCTACGAGCGGTTCCGCGCGCTCTCAGCAGCAACAGCAGGTGTGAGCAACAACAACAGTGCTGCTGTTGGCAATGGTGGTGGCAAGCGCCACGCTTCGTCAAAACCACCGATTCGAGACGAGCTCGCGATCGCACAGACCACGCAGATCCTCAAACGCACGTTCCGGTTCATCTCCGAGCACAACCAGAAGCACCGCAGTAGCAGACAAGAGGCAGCGGCAGGCAGCGACGGCCATGGTAGTGCAATACGGCAAGGCAGACAGCAGCAGATTCGGCAGGAAACAATAGACCGCTCGTGGTTCGAGCTCACAGCGGAGGAGCGCCAGGAGCAGTTCATGCAGGGCCAGCGCAACCGGAGGATGAACTCGTTCATGGACATCGACAAGGAGATGTTCCAGGAGATGACGGCGATCATGACCAAGACGATCCACCAGCTCAAGAGCAAAGTGACCTTGAACAGCACGAGCGATGCGGCGAAGAGCGATACTGAGCAGTCGGCTGACGACCAGCCGTGGAGCTCTGCGGAGCTCTGGAGCCTGTTGCACGCGTGGCGAGAGACGCTGGAAGATCCGAATCGACTGCGCGTACATAGTCCCGAGTTTGTCGCGAGTCTCGTGCAGCGCTTTGAGGATATCTGCGATGGGAAATCACAGAAGAGCGAGACTTCCGTACGGCTAAAGAAAGTATCACTTGTGAGTCTCTTCGCGCTGATCAAGCAGTACAACATCAGACAGAGTCGGGCGGACGAGGACTGGTTCACGCTCTCGCCGACGCGGCGCGCGCAGAAGTATCGAGAGCTGGGCCAGAAGACAGAGAACTACTCAGAGCTCGACCGAGGTATGTTCAGTATGCTCACGTTCATCCTGAAGCTTGAGGACGACTCGAACCAGACGAGTGACCAGCAGCAGCACATGCACCTAAAGCAGCAGCAAGAGCGTAACAAGCGTCCGCAAATGCCAGTTGAAGAGCAGCAGAACGAATCCAGCAGTAGTCTTGAGGACGCAATTGAACTCGTGTCGGATAGCGAAGAGGGATATGATGAAGATGAGCGCGACGCAGATCAATACAAGATTTCTGAGCAAGACGACGATGGTGAGGACAACCGTGCCAACCAGTCTGTGAATGGAAATTTGGAGACTGAAGAAGATAGCAAGTATGACGTCCGTGGCGATGACGACCCAGAGCGCTCCATCAGCAAGAAGAGACAGCGTCTTGATTCGGAGATACTTGCAGTCGTCGACATCCTCGAAAAGGAAGCGAAGTATCTGGGCGCCATGCTCCATGAAGCGAAAGGAGAGCGCGAGGCTGACCGGGAAGAACGGAGGCAGTTGTTGGAGCAGCTGAAGCAAGATCAAGTGGTCAGAAGACGAGAACAGGCCGAGTGGCGTCTAGAGAAAGAGCAGCTGCTTCATGAGTTGGAGCGACTGCGCAATCAGCAGTATGGGTATCGGTGAAGGCTGACGAACCTGCGGGTATATGTTGGAGCTTATTTTATGGGAGAGTTTGTTGTTGTTGTTGTACGAGAACGTGCAGTTGGAGAGTGCGTGGACGAGTGAGTAGAGAGTTTCGACGAGTAAAGGGAATCGTATCGCCATAAAGACAAAGACCGTCTTCCATCCTTCAAGAGGACGTAAAAAAGCGCTAGCAAAGCGTATTGCAGGTAGGCGATAGTTAAAGCTTGAAGCTACGCGGGTGTACGACAGGCCTTGGTCACGATGAAGAGCTCCAAGCTCGACCAGATCACCAATTTCTCCTGAACAGATCTGCAAGCTCGTAAGGCCCCTGAGAGGTACGGAACAAGCGAGAAAGTCAGCCTTGCGAGCCGCTCTGTACAGTGGAAAGTTGCATGTCGCTCAGATGAGTGGTCCAGGTTATCCGGGTAGCAAATGACGATGGCGCTAACCTACTGCGATATTTTGCAGACAGAGAGCGGGGAAGAGGATTAAAGGAGCCTAAAGCAGTGAGTGAGTTTCCAGAATTCGAGTCAGGTGAAGAACAGAGGTTGATGTTGTTGAAGCGAATACCAACACATTGGTTCTGTTTAATATCGCCAGCATGTCCATATAGTGAGGGAATGATCCTCTCGAAAACGCCACAAACCAGAAGAAACCAGCATTTCACTTGTTGGTGACAGATCCATTGTTGAGAGCCATGACAGCGACCGCGCAAGCGAGGAAGAAGAAAGGCCGCGATAACGGCGTGAGGCTGCGCCGTCAGGCCTTGTGGACGCGGGACGAGCTGCTGCGTCTGCTACGTGCATGGCGAGACACGCTCCTGCAGCTGAAGCTCGGCAGCGGCAGCGACCCACGGACCGCAGCCGACGAGGAGCGCGA
>JAASFU010000546.1:0-20433 GCA_023333955.1 Globisporangium paroecandrum | reverse complement strand
GGAGATCTCTCTAATAGACATCTCTTCGTCTG
Source organism: Globisporangium paroecandrum (assembly GCA_023333955.1). Classification (NCBI taxonomy): domain Eukaryota; phylum Oomycota; class Peronosporomycetes; order Pythiales; family Pythiaceae; genus Globisporangium; species Globisporangium paroecandrum. The sequence continues at coordinate 20,401 of JAASFU010000546.1, read as the reverse complement.
TCAGTAATCGGATCCGGAGAGCGGGGTTGTTTTTCGCCGGCTTGACAACCACATCGGCAATCTAAAGAAGAGGATACCACAAGCAACACAACATAAAAAACATCTAGCACTCAAGACAGCAGGCAACAAACAATTACACTCACATATTGACAGCTCAATATATACATGGATATGTCAAGCGCGAAGTTGGCGCACGTGATATAGCCAGCCATCTCGAAAAACGGTCCGGACTTGTGCTCACTCGGACAACCTTCCGTCCTGCATTTACCGCACGTCATTTTCTCGCCGCATGGGCTGAGTAGTTCGGGGAATGTGTAGACCGCCACCATCCTCCCCAGGCGTTCGGCGACGGGATGTTGACGTCCTCGATCGGGGCAACAGGAGTCTCAGCCAGAATCTCCGCTGTCTCGTTGATGAGCGCCATGGCGGACTCCTCGACGGCCGTGGTCGCCTCTGGCCCATACTCTGTTCTCAGCACATACTTCACGTATCTCCGCAGCTGTTGGATCTGGTTTTCCTTCGCGTAGCCGACAGAACGAGCGATCTCCAGTGTCGGTGGCTCGACAGGGTTCTTTCGCATGATCCACCATGCGAGCGCGAGCACTCTGGCATTGCGTTGGTTGGTCATCTTGTTGGCAACTTGATGGGAATTTCGGAAATGAAAATTCACACCACACACTTACGCAGTTCGCTCACGTTAGTAAATAAAATATGCAAACAAACTTCCCATCTGCAGCAACTGGCTGGTTCACTGTGACGGGGAGAAATATATTAACGAGCTCTCAAAAGAAAAGGAAAGAAAAAACTTGACACAAATCTGCAGCAAGTATCGCGCTACCTTTCTTCCGTCCTTCAAACGACTTCACACGACGTATGCTTTCGGTTCGCTGTGCGTTTGGCCCGTCGAATGAGTCGTCAGTCCGTACTGCTTGCTGTCTGTCATCTCTTTTTCCTCTGATAAAAAAGCGCCGGGAGTGTGAGGCGGCGGCAATAAGCGGAAAGAAGGTGATCGGTTCGGGTCGGTTCTGAGCTGCTGCTGCTTGATGCGATTAAATGAGCCCTTCAGCTCTACAAGATGATGCAGCACTCGTCGCCGTACACACTCGCATTGTTCAGCTCGTGGCAGTTGCGGCATCTACAGATATTCGTACACAAAGAAATCAGACAATCCACGTCAACATTCACGAGGTCTTTTTTCGCACCAAGAGAGAGAGAACATGATGGAATCAAAGAACAGAGGGGGGACGTACCGCCAGCTGGTCGCGCCAGCCGGGAGCGGGTACGGCGCCGAGCACTTGTTGCAGAGCGCGTTTCCCTGCGCGTCGCGGCGGATGTTGGCGTTGTTCGCGACCACCTGCGTGGTCACGTGCATGGGCACGGCCGTGACGATCGGTCGGCCGTACTGGTCCACCTGCACGTGCTGCGGGCCAGGCGCCGCGACGGGAACGCCCACGGCCGCGCCGTACGGCGGAGGCGGGTACTGTCCCTGGGCGTACTGCTGGTTGTGCTGCTGGGCGTACTGGTAATCGACGGGCACGCCCATTTCCACTTCCTTGCTTGGCTTGTACGGGTCTTGGCTCATGCTTGTTGCTTGAGTTGGTCTCTCTTGTGTGTGTTGTGCTTGTGCTTGACGAGGCAAATTAATCAATTGAGCTGCGTCTTCTTTTCTGAGAAACTGAGAGAAGAAGAAAAGGAGAAGAAAAGTGTCGTGTTGATTGGTTAAAATAGGAGTCCAACACGTTCATGAGACATGTGGGTCTGGAGCGCCCCAGAAAATCTGAAGGATTTTTAAATCACAATAGCCAAAACCCCTTTATTTTGCGTTTTTTTTCGATGCCGAAATAGCCAATCAAATAGCTCAATTAATCTTGAGTGAACCAATCAAATCGTTTTACTTGTCGTGTGTTTTTGCACAAAGCCCAAAACAACCGCGCGGCTACTTTGGGTTTTGTCCGTTGCTTAGCAATTTCTGAAATCGTTTCTAAATATAAATCCATACTTTGGCCAGCTTTCGTTTTTAAAAGTTGAGTACTGTTCGACTCATCTATCGGAGCCACTCGCAGATGGAAACCCAAGCCGCCCAAGCGTTAGACTGCTCGCTGCGCTGAGCGCTCTGCTGGATGGTCTGCGACCGGTTGGGGAAGAACCTGTCGAATGAAGATCAGGACAAGTCGGAGGAGGACCAACAGGAGAAGAACTTGGGAGCTGGCTGGTTGTTACACTTGCCTCCTGAAATCGTGCGACCTCCACACTAATGACCCGTAAACATTCGAGCGACCCCGACGCACTTTAGGTCATTATCCTTTCGCACTTTGTTACTTGTAGCAGCGATCGCTCTTAGTCGCGGAAATGGCGCGTGGTGCTTGGCGTGAACGTGATGCCTTTCTCCTCCAGGACCTTAATGAGTCTACAGGAAAGAAAGAAAACCCATCAGAGCAAGCGCATAACGTTCGTCAGCCCAATGTGAATATACCATCTATTTAGCAAGCTCACAACTCTTGAGGCAACAGGGCTTTTCACTTCGTACCTGAGAAACTGGTCGACGTGGATCTGCACGGCGCGAGTGGAGGACAGTTGGCACTCGTTCAGCGCCGCTTCGATCCGCTCCGTCACCAGGTCCTTCTCGCTCAGGACAGCAGCTTCGCGATGGTGGGGTTGATCGTCGCCCTCTTCGTCGCTGTCTTCATCATCATCATCGTCATCATCATCATCGGAATCGGAATCAGAATCGTTTTCGTTGTCCTCACTTGAGGACGCCGCTTGGCCTTGCGCACTTTCCAGTTCGGCACGCAGCGCGAGCGTGAGCTCAATGTGCGAGCGCGACGTCTTGGAGAGCAGCAGCGCGCGCAGCGTCTTGTTCTTGCGCAGGAAGCAGATGCGTAGCATCGTGTCGAATTTCTAGAACCAATCCAGGGCAAAATGGAATAGCAATAAACACAAAAGGTCAGCAGCGATACTCATCGATCATTAGTGTGTCCATGGCGCGCACGTTGACAGCGCAGCGTTGATGTCCAATAGCGCCTACCTGGAAGAAGAGCTTGTCGTTGTCGCCGGATGCGCCACCACCTCCTGGCACGATGCGGTCCGTGATCGGCACCAGTTTGATCACGCGCGAGTCCACTTTTGGTGGCGGCAGGAAATGCCCGCGGCCGACGTTCACGACCGACGTCACGTCTGCGACCAGCGCCGTGTTCACACTCAGACGACTGTAGTTCTGGTCTCCTGGTCTGCAAGTACAAGCACGAGTAAAATGGGTAATGTCAAATAGGAGCAACAATGGTATACACATACAGAACATTTACGTACTTGGCTAGGAGACGCAGCGCGAACTCTTCCTGCACGAGCAGCACGGCGCACTTGAAGTGCGTGGGGAACCTGTGCATGTAGTTCGAGAGGCGCGAGATGATGATCGACGACAGCTGGTAAGGGATGTTGGCCACGCAGGCATCGAAATGCACGCGCTTGGCGGCGTCTTCCCCCTCACTCTTCGCCTTCTTGTCTTCCTTCTCGAGCGATTTCTTGGTCAGGCGAGCAGCCCGCCGCGCGGCTCGTCCACTCGCGCGCTTCCTCTTTGCGGTTAGAGAGCCGCCACCAGTGTCGTCACCTTCGCTATCGTCGTCCTCATCGTCGTCGCGAACAGCTCCGCTATCGTCGGTGGGCAGCAGCTGGTGGCTCGCAAACTCAAACTCCTCAAAGTCCTTCTGCTCAATCGTCAGGCGGTGCTGCATGTCCTTGAATCGCTCGTTGAGCCGCTCCACCATGCGCGTGTCGTACTCGATCGCGTGCACCTGGACACTCAGGGACGCATTCAGAAGCGCCGACGTGAGGTTGCCCGTGCCCGGGCCGATCTCCAGGATGCGCAGTACAGTGTTAGCGCCATCGCTTCGCTGCTGCTGCTTGTTGTCCAGCAGCGCGGGGATCTGCGCCGCGTTCACGATCTGTGTCAGGATCTTCTCGCTCACGAGCAGGTGCTGCCCGAGCTTGCGCTTCAAGTGCGGCGTGTTCTGGATGTGTGACACATTCGCAGCGAACGCGCGCGCGTGCTGCTGCACGAACGGTGAGCACATCGGCAGCAATAGCAGCGGTTCGCGACCCAGTTGGCGCTTGAGCAGTCCACGGAAGTGGCTCATTCTGATCGATTGCTCTTGGTGCTTTTTCTAGTGATGGCACTGGTACCTGCAGCCGTTTCACTGTTGTTCCGCCACCACCACTGAAAGCTTTTCAGCCAATCGTTTTCGTTATTGCTCGACCTGGTGATGTCATTGGCGGATTAAAATCGATTAAAGAGTAATCCATTGGCTATAAATAGATAAATGCTGCGAGTGACCGACACTTGGACACACACCACGCAAGCGCTGTTCCATTGTGGCGTCCACTATCAAGCGAACGAACACTCCAGCGAATAATCATTGTTCCATCAATCATTGTCAACGACGAAGATTATTTAGGCAAGCGTCCATCGAAGGCGCGCCGCTGGCCACGAGCTATTGCCGCTTAATTAATCTCTTCATTCATTCGCCATTCCGCCCAAGCGTCCGCACACCCGCTCCTGTTCCTGCTCTGCTCCTGCTCGCGTCATGAGTTCGCACTCGCCGTCATGGCGCTCGCCCGATCGCAAGTCTAAAGATTTATCTTTTGAAGATGCTGACCTCAAGAGCCAACATCAAGGCCCAAGCTCCGCGTCGTTCTCGCTCTTGCCGGGCGACCTGAGTCGGCTTGTATCCGTGATGATGTTGGAGGGCTCCTCGACCGCTCGCACCAGCAACGACACGCCGCTGCAGCGCCTCGGAGGCATCCGGAGACTCGCGCGGATCCTACACGTGCAGCTGGACATGGGGCTGAGCACGACAACGTCACAGCACACCCAGGAGCTACACGCGCGCCAGGACTGGTTCGGCGTGAATTACATCGCGCCGAAGAAGCCCAAGTCGATCCTCGAGATGATGTTCGTGACCGCGTTCAAGGACACGATGAACCTCGTGCTCGTGGTCGTCGCCGTGGTGTCCATCGCGCTGGGCGTGAGCGTCGGCGCCGACCCCGAGAAGGATTGGATGGAGGGCGTCTGCGTCCTTGCAGCCGTATTCGTGATCGCGCTCGTCTCGGCGCTGACCGACGCGCAGAAGGAGAAGCAGTTCCAGGCGCTGAATGCCGTGAACGACAATGAGAAAGTGCAAGTGATCCGCAACGGCGAGCCCTGCGAAGTGAGCAAGTGGGACCTTGTGGTCGGGGACGTCGTGCGTCTTGGCGTGGGTGACATTTTGCCCGCTGATGGGCTGGCGTTCGATGCACGAGAGCTCCATGTCGACGAGAGCACGATGACGGGTGAGTCCGAATTTGTCGAGAAGCGTGGAGGAGGAGGTGATGATGGTGATGCGGTAGGGCTGCTGCTGGCCGGCACCAAAGTCATGGAGGGCTTTAGCAAGATGCTCGTGCTCTGCGTCGGTGAGCACTCGCAGCACGGCACCATGATGAAGCTCATTCGCGGGCAAAGCTCCAGTGTCAGCCGCAACAACAACAGCGAGAAGCAGCAGGCGGCGGCGGCAGTGGTGGTGAAGGACCACGATCTCGAGAACTCGAGTCACCAGGACGTGTACCTAGAAGTCTTGACACCGTCGAGTGGCCAACAACATGAAGGTACTGACTCTGCTCCTCCGCCCCCTCCGAATGCTACCACTGGCCTGGAAGAAGACGACAAGAGCGACGGAGACTGCACGCCGCTGGGCATCAAGCTGGACCGCCTGAACCTGCTGCTCGGCAAAATCGGCGTCGTCGTCTCGCTACTCGTGTTCGTGATCATGTCGACGCGCTTCTCGATCGAGACGTTCGTGAGCGACAAGCAGCCGTGGCGCGCCGAGCTGCTGAGCAACTACTTGTCGTACTTCCTGCTCGCAGTCACGGTGTTGGTGGTGGCGATCCCCGAGGGCTTGCCGCTAGCCGTCGCGATCGCGCTCGCGCACTCGGTCAAGCAGATGCTGCGCGACAACAATCTCGTGCGCCACCTGAACGCGTGCGAGACCGCAGGCAATGCCACGACCATCTGCTCGGACAAGACCGGCACGCTCACGACCAACTCGATGAGCGTCGCCAAGGTCTGGCTTCACGGGTCTTTGTCCTCTTCGTCATCAAGCGGCAAGGCTGCGCTGTTCTCGTCTCATCATAGTAGTGACCAAGAAAGCGCCAGCACGAGACCATCGCAATCTGTGAGAGCCGCGTTCTGTGAGGGCATCGCGGTCAACTCAACCGCCGAGCTGCTCGACCCGAATGCGGATAGTGCGGACGGTACGGAGAATGGCTCGAATCCAGATGTGCCGACTGGCTCGTCGACATCCTCGGGGAGCAAGACCGAGTGCGCGCTGCTCGAGTTCCTCCGCGACTGCTGTAGCGCCGACTATCGCAAACTGCGAAACGCGGCGACGATCGGCCACGTGCTCACGTTTAGCAGCGAGAAGAAGCGGATGTCCGTCGTGGTTGACCAGCTGGCGGGGGCGGCGGCGGTGGTTGAGCAGGACAAGTGCCGGGTCTACACGAAAGGCGCGGCTGAGGCGGTGCTCGCGCTCTGCACCACGATCCAGCACGCCGACGGCAGCATCGAACCATTAAGCCCATCGTCTATCTCGATGAGCCTGGCGAATGCGACAATCGTCCAGTTTGCGTCGCAAGGGTACCGGACGATCTGCTTGGCGTACCGCGACGTGGATCTTCCGATGCAGCAGGTGAACAAGTGGACAGACGATGCGATCGAGCGCGATTTGACTTGCCTGGCGATCGTGGGCATCGAGGACCCGGTGCGTCCCGAAGTGCCGGGCGCCGTCGCGGCCTGCGAGCGCGCGGGCGTCGTCGTGCGCATGGTCACGGGCGACAACGTGCTCACGGCCTGTTCGATCGCGCGTCAGTGTGGGATCCTACCTCCGGCTCTGAGTGGTGAGCCTGCTGCTGACGCTGATACCGAAAATATGGTGATGGATGGGCCGACGTTCCGCAGTCGGGTCCTGGACACCCGCGGCAAGCTGGTGCAGGCCGAGTTCGACAAGATCTGGCCGACGCTGCGCGTGCTGGCGCGGTCATCGCCGACCGACAAGTACCACCTGGTGCAGGGCTTGAAGCAAACGCGGCTGGCCCCCTACGGCGAGCAGCTCGTGGCCGTGACGGGCGACGGCACGAACGACGCACCGGCGCTCAAGAAGGCGCACGTGGGCTTCGCGATGGGCGTCTGCGGCACGTCGGTGGCCAAGGAGGCGTCCGACATCATCCTCATGGACGACAACTTCCTGTCGATCGTGAACGCGGTCAAGTGGGGACGCAACGTCTACGACTCGATCGCCAAGTTCCTCCAGTTCCAGCTCACGGTGATTCTCGTGGCTGTGACACTCGCGTGTCTCGGCGGCATCGTGCTGAGCCAATCGCCGATCACCGCCGTGCAGATCCTGTGGGTGAACCTGTTCATGGACTCGTTCGCGTCGCTCGCGCTGGCCACCGAGGCGCCGACGCCCACGCTGCTGACACGCAAGCCGTACGCACGCAGCAAGCCGCTGATCTCGCGCAAGATGGCAAAGCACATCGTCGGCCAGGGTGTGTTCCAGTTCACACTGCTGGCGCTGCTCACGTTCTACGGCCACGAGTGGTTCGGCATCGCGTCCGGACGCGTGAGCAAAGCCGACCAGCAGGAGCACGGCGGCACGCCGCGTGCCTCGCAGCACATGACGGTCGTGTTCAACACGTTCGCATGGATGCAGCTCTTCAACGAGCTCAACTGCCGCAAGATCCATGACGAGCGCAACGTGTTCGGGCAGTCGCTATGGTGCAACAAGTTGTTCATGGGCTGCTGGCTCGTGCAGGTCGCGCTGCAGGTGCTGATCGTGCAGTTTGGGGGCGAGCTCTTCCACTGCGTGGCGCTCAGCGGAGGCCAGTGGCTTGCGTGCGTGGGCATGGGCGCGATCGCTCTGCCGCTTGGGTTTCTGCTGCGCGTGGCTCCCCTGGACGAGTGGTGGATGGGTTGCGTGATGGGTCCAAACTGAGATGGCTACAGTTGTAGAAACTCAAGTGGTAACCAAATTACTGATTTTCATTTTTAGAAATTGCATGGACTACGCAAAAAACGTAGATTTATTGCGATATGGATCCTATGCTCTTCTGCTTCTGTTCACCTAGTGCGTGGGGCTTGTGGGGCTCGAGGATCGCTTCTCTGGATGATCAGCAGCAGAATTTGCGCTCTTCTGGCTCTTGTGGCGTTTCGTGAGGCGGATGATGTGCGCAGCGGTCGAGAGTTCATCGTCCAAAACTGGGAGCTTGTCAAAAACTGGGCTGTGCGAGCTGTCTCGCTGGCGCTTGTGCGGGTTCACAGAGAAAACCGAGTCTTCCTGTCCGTGGCTACTGCTCTTATCGCTGCTGCTGGTGGCGTTGCTGTTCTTGCTGCTATTTGGTGACGACGATGGCGACAAAGCTGCAGTTGCTGGGGGTGAAGTCGGTCCAGAAGGTGGTATAAACGTCTTGCTCGAAGACGACTTGCGCGAGACCATCGTGAGGAAATTGTCGCCGACCTCGACCGTCAGCTTCTGCTTCTTGGAGCTCAGGAACAGCGGCAAGGTGGACGGACCTGGGTGCTCGCCTTTGACATTTGCGCTACTGCTGCTGCTTTGCCGATGTGAGACGTCCTTCCCATCGACCATGCCAAACGGACCAAACACTCCGCGACGCTTTCGAGAGAACAGCGACGGCGAAGAAGTTGACGACGATGTCGGGCTTCGAGAAGTCTGCGGAGACTCGAGTCCTGTCGGGATCTTGTCTGCTTGTGATGACGATTCGCTCGCTGTGTTCGCAGGAATACTTGAGTCAGCAGCAGCTGCTGTTGTTGTTGTTGTCGAGGACGACGAAGCACCAAACTTACCTTTCGTGGCTGTGCTGGTTGGATCCGACGAGATCGTGACATTGCCGATTCGTTGGCATAATGATAATGATGATAAATTACGGTCGCTCGACTCTTCGTCTCCTCCTCCTTCTTCTTCTTGTTCTGCGGCAGCTTCAACCTCTCCTTCAGTTTCTGCAGAAATCACTGCGCTGTCATCCAATACAGACTTCTGCTCTTCTTCGTTTCCTTCTAATTCACCACCATCAGTCACTCTGTCTGTTCCTTTCGAGACGCCATTCCCCTTGCCCGCCACCGCTCGTTCGCACTCATCGCTCGCTTTCTGAACCGTCGCATCACTATCCCCAGTATATCGCTGTTCTGCCTGCTCTCCACCGTCTGCTGCTTTCTCGTTCTCGCTCAACCCTCTGCTCTGACTGTCGAGAGGCTGTTGATCACCATGCATATCTCGATTTGTGCGCTTCTTGAGCCGCAACGGTGCGACGTGCTCGGCGTTTTCTTCTTCTTCTTTTCCCTCTTCTCCTTTTCCTTCGTCTTCCTCATCCTTGGAAACCACGATAACGCGCTGCATCTTCCTCGTCAGCTCTTCAATTGCAGCGAACGCGTCCATGCCCTGGCGTTTTAGGCGACCAATTTCCTACATGGGGGTTAACCATCAACAAAAGTAACTACATTTAATATTCTCAACCCAACCTCCACAATTCCCCCTCCTCCCCCCCACACACATACACACATACCTGCTTGACGATCAACGCACGCACGGCGTCGTCGTAATTCATCTGGAACTGCTTCATCACGCGGCGCACGTCGCTCGGCTCGGGCTCTTGTGTACACTCGACGATGCGGTGCAGCAGCTTTTTCACCGCGATTTCACGCTCCACGCCGCTCGCCAAGAGCACTTGCAGCTCCTGTTTCACCACGCGCTGGAAGTAACCCTGCGCGTCCATCATCTTGGCGCTCTGGTGCACAGCCGGCGCCGCACTTGTCGATGCCGCCGCTGCTCTAGACGGTGAAGGCGAAGAAGAAGCCAGTCGCACCGAAGGCTTTGGTGGTACTGTCGTCGTGATACTAGCAGGTGGAATGGACGTGGTGACGACGGCGGCGGCGTCCGCGCTCGTGTCCATGTCCGAGTCGCTGCCGAGCTGTGAGGAACTGGGCGACAGCGAGGGCGACGACGTCGACGACGCCGGGTCGTCGTCGTGCTCCGCGTGTGTCATGTGAATATTGTCGTCCTGCTGCTGCTGGTGCATGTTGCACGTACTTGTACAAATAGAGTGTACACACAGATAGGCGCTCCCACTTGTGTGTGTATGTGGTCTGCTATTTGACGCGGCTCGGCTCGTGTGAAGGTGCTGCTCTCGTGCGCTGCGTCGCGTCGCCACCCTTGAGCTTCTCTTCTCTCCTCAACTGAGTTGTTTTCTGAATGAAATCGCAAATGGCCGCAGCGAGAAACGAAAGAAAGGTTGCTGCTTGTTTTGCCCAGCAGCAAACAAGACAGACCAATGTTGCTCCCAAACTGCAATTCACAAGATGTGAGCTGTCACATCAAGCAATCATTGTACAAGTTCATTCCGCGAATGGAATGGTAGAATATAGCTAGAAAATTCGGAATTTGAGAATGTATTTTGGCGTTATGTGGTGCTATTAGATAGCGTTTGGAAAGCGGATGAGAGAAGGTGAGGAGAAAGAGAGCACACTTCAGGGTTACTTCTGGGTTTTGGTCATCTGGAGATGGCTTGAACAAGCACACTTACTTGCACACACGTGGGCATACAAAGTGCCATAGAAAAGAGAGAAAGATCAGTCAAAAAATATTATGGAGAGCGAGTGTACCCCTGCCTGGTACCTGGTACACCACTCGTCAAAGTCCATTGGCAAAAATGCTGGATAGTATGTGGAAAGTGAGACCTTCTTTCTTCTGAGCATCTCCATTTGGTCACGGCGAGAACATGCGCGCCTTGCGAACAGCTTGGAGAACCGCTCCCTATTTGTAACGCACTGGCAGTCACAGAGACAGGAACGAACGGTGGCACAGTTGAGATTTGCATGAACGTTTTGCGAGAATCCTTGATGTGAAGAAATTGTGCTGAACAGTTACCTAGAACTTGGGTTATGGAAGGTTAATTTTGCGCAATGGAACTTTGAAATAGGTTCGTGCAACCTACAAAAAACTGTGCGCTGAGCGGCATGCTACGATAAAGTACAGCATTCAATACGAGCAGCTGGATCTTCCAGTCGTTCAAAGCCTTGTGACCAAGAGACGGCCCTACAGCATTTCCACAAAGTGGTCAATTCGCGATGGAAGCTCACAAAACTGACTTGGTGTACCCACCCTCAACAAAGGTTACGCTTGACTTGTCGTTTTGGCGCTCGATATCCAGTCAGCTCTAAAACAACGTGTCCCACTCTACTTGTTCACTATAGTTATGTAGTCCACATTATTTACATCTTTACATTCCACTTAAGTACGGTAGTTTCGTAAAGCCAAAAAACATGCGTGAAGCAGGCGGTGGCATTTTCCATCGACCAGATTGATCATTCGAGAGCGCGACGCATTGTACGCCCCGCCCTGTGCCGCCCACACCCCACGTGCACACAAGCCAGTCTATCTATCTATCAGCAGCAGCAGGAATCCCACCCTTCGTTAGTCAGTAACCACTATGGCGCGCCGCATCTCGCAGAAGCGCAACGCGAAGACGTACGAGCGTCCGGGGCTGAGCGAGGAGGAGATCGAGGAGATCCGCGAGGCGTTCAACCTCTTCGACACGGACGGTAGTGGCACGATCGACCCGAAGGAGCTCAAGGCTGCGATGCAGTCGCTCGGCTTCGAGGCCAAGAACCAGACCATCTACCAGATGATCGGCGACATTGACAAGGACGGCTCCGGCAGCATCGACTTTGAAGAGTTCCTCGACATGATGACCGCCAAGATGGTGCGTGCGGCTCTTGCTTGTTTATTGATAGTGTGATTATGTGATGGCGACTAACTCCCCAGGTGTCTATTTGATGTATATATATATGTATAACAATAGAGCGACAAGGACTCGCGGGAAGATATCCAGAAGGTGTTCAACCTCTTTGACGACGACCAGTCCGGTCGCATCTCGCTGCGGAATCTCAAGCGCGTGGCCAAGGAGCTAGGCGAGACCATGACGGACGCCGAGCTGCTCGAGATGATCGAGCGCGCGGACGCCGACCAGGACGGCGAGATCAACGCCGAGGAGTTCTACGCGATCATGACCAAGAAGACGTTTACGTAGTGAGACGAGGGGAGTGAGAAGCAGAGCTAGGCAGTCTATCCGCTCGCTTCACATGAACAACCAATCAACTGCACAACAAAATGTATCTATGTATAAGACAAGGACAGGTCACGGTCTCCCATATTACGCATCTGTCCTCTCTGTCTTCCATGCAAAACAACAGCGAACGCCATACACACTCACACTCTTTAATCTGCGACCGCGTCGTTGAGCGCCACGCAGATGACCGCTTTGTGGTGGCCGTTGTAGTGGCGGATGGCTTCGCCCTGGCTCAGGTCCCATAACCGCGCGCTCTGGTCGGATGACGCGGTCACCAAGTACGAACTCACGGCTGAAAACGAGCAGTCCCAGACCCAGCGCTGGTGGCCCTGCAAAGTGTGCACAAGCGGGTACCCCGCGCTCCCGTCGAGACTCCACACTTTCGCGGTCTTGTCGGACGAGCACGTGGCCAGCAGCTTGCCGTTCGCGCTCACTTTGCACTTGAGAATATAGCCATCGTGCGCCTTGAGCGTGTGCTTGAGCTCGTAGTGCTCGGCGGGCTTGGGCGCGTAGAAGAACACTTTGCCCTCGTCGTTTGCTGCCACGACCGCGCTGCCGTCGCGCACAATGTCCACGGAGCGGATGCCCACTTCCCCGTCGGGCGTCAGCTTCATTGACATGGCGTTCGCCGTGAGGTCGTAGGAGCGGATCGCGCCGTTCTGGTCACCCACGAGCAGCTCCGCTTGGTTTGGGTGCAGCACGACCGAGTTGAGCGGCACGCCGCAGTCGTAGTTGCGCTGGCAGCCCGGCGCGCGCAGGTCCCAGATCTTGATCGTGCCGTCGTCCGAGCACGAGTACATCCACTTGGAGTGGCGCTGGAAGCCCACGCACGTGACGTTGCCCGTGTGGCCGTCGTAGCTCGTCACATGGTTTGGATTGTTGCTGTTGATCTCAAACAGGCGAATGTGCGGGTTGCCCGCGGCCGCGATGTACCGCTTGTCCGGCGCGATCTGCAGGCAGTTGACTTGCTGGTAGAGAGCAGATGGGAGACAGGTTAGCGCGCGTATAATGGCAGGAAGACGGGCACAAGAGCAACAGATAGTTACACACAGAGTCAGGGTACTTGACTGTGCGGTTGCACGTGCCGGAGGCGGCCTCCCAGAAGCGGATCGTGTGGTCATAGCCGGCCGTCGCGAGCACCACGCCCGCCATCTTTCGCTTCTGCTCAATTAGGAATTGAGCTCTGAGTGATGATGAAAATGGGGAAGGAAGTTTGTTTGCGAGAAACCTGTGAGACTGTGAAAGAGTGAACCCTGTGAAAATTTATACAAACAAAAGCCGATTTGGCGAATCCTTTGGCATTTTGTACAAATTCTCGCAGGATTTTCCATAGTTGCTACTGTTTGTATCACACTATCGCGAATCAAAGCAGATTACAAAACTGATCCATTCATCTATTATATATTAGATTTGTACTTTTGTAACTTACATTTGTTTCGTAAATAGACCTATTTTCTTTATTTCAGTCATTTTATGACTGAACGAACACAACCATCACACAGTCAACGTGGAGGAACGAGGATGAAGCGCGCTCTGTGGCTCGCGCTCTGTCTGTGTATGCTCTGCGCATGCGTGTACGCCGACAATACACAGAACGAGACTCCTGACACCGTCAGCACCACTGCGCAACGACAGCAAGAAGAAGGAAATTCCCTGCGCCATCTGCGCCAGGAAGCGGACGGCGTCAAGGCGGCGGTGTCACCTCAGCAGCTTGCAGACGATAGCGACGACGAGCGACAACCGAAGCCAGATGCGCTAGAGAAGCCGCTGGAGAAGAGCACCGGCCGCCCGATCCGCCGCGTGTACGACCCGATCTCCGGTCTCTTCTGCGAGCTCGTCGGCGAGTGCCACGCCTGTCCAGTCTCGGAAAAGGTCCGTCTAATGAGAATTGTGTCATCCATTACACGTGCGGATAATAGTATGACTGACTGATAGTATGTGTTTGTCTGTGTGTATGAATTATCTCTGCAGGACGAAGTGTACTGCCGCGAAACAGGGAACCGCCAGGAGATGAGGTGCCCGCGCGCACCGGAGAACAAAGCGCCAGCGGATGACAAACCAGCGAATGCGAACAGCCTCTTGACGGAGATCCGCTTCAAAGCCTGCGTGCCTGAGGAGCAGGCGAACCCGTTCCTGAACGTTCTCCTGTTCGAGGTACATACATCCCATATTGAAAAGAGCCTTCTTGTGTGCTGTGGAATTACTTATGAACTCTGCGTGTCTGTGCTATATTATTTGTCGTGGCTTCTTTCCTACCAGTTCATCATGGCGGGCTCGCTGGCCGGCGCGTTCGTGCTGCTGCGGAGAGAGCAGCAGAAGCACATGAGTCTGTTCGATCTCCGCAAGGCCCCACGCCAGCGCGGCTCGCTGCTGGGCTCTGGAGGAGGGCAGAAGGGTGCCGATTAATTGGAGTTGTGCGATCCAAACTACCCTTAAAAATGCCCAATCAATACACACCAACACCTTTTCTTAGAGCCTCATTGTCGGATCGCATTGTGTGTTCAAGCAACGGTAAAGTCTATTCAGTATCGAGCATATACATACAGTAAGTATCATGGGGTCTCGTTTATCTTCTTGCCTTCTTCGCACTGTTGTTGCTGCCACCGTTGCCACCAGCAGCGCCGCGCTTCGAGCCCACCTGCTGCTGCTTCTGCTTCTGCTGTTTGCTCTTCTCCAGCTGTTCGGCACGCTTCTTGAAGATGCCCTTGAGCTTCGGCATCACGGGCGGCGCATCCACGCGCTCGCCAAAGCGCACCTTCTCGACGCCGTCAAAGTAGTCCTTCTTCGTCGAGCCGCTCGTCTGGAACTCCTGCTCGTAACGCTCCTGGTCGGTCATCTTGCGGTTCTTCTCCTTCGTCTTCTTCTTGAGCAGGAACCTGCAGTTATTGGAATAAGTGAACATGATAGTGACAATAGTGAGTACACATGCAAACGTACAGAGAGAGAGGGAGCTACATGGTACATGATAGACAGCCACCCACTCTTTCCGCTTCTCGCTGCTGCGCTTGGTCTTCTTGGTCTCGTCGTAGATTACGCGCTTGACCTCCGTGCTGATGCGCTTCTGGAACTCGCGCATGCTCTCGCCCTCGCGGATGGAGCCGACGTTCACCTTGTTCTTCTTGTTCTTCTTCGAGCCGCCACCGCCGTTCACGTCCGACGGGTCCACTTCCGAGATGCGCGTGACGAACTGCTCGATGTGCGAGTCGTCGTTCAGCTTGCGCTGGCGCTTCTTCGAGCGCTTGGACTGCGTGGGCGCGAGGTCGTATTCCTTGGCCTTCTTGCCGTTGTCGCGCTTGCCCTTGAAGAACGGATCGCACTGCTTGATCTTTCGCTTCGCACTCACGCGGCCCATGGTTCACTTCCTTCCTTCTTCGTCTTGCTTGGTGTCGTTGCTTTGGCTATTAACGACTGACTGTGTTGGCTGTCTGCTTGTCTGGCGTGACTTGGCTCAGAACGACTCCAGCCAGACGACCGCTTCTCTCTCTACAAGAACAGATTCAGATCTGACTCGCTCATATAACCCTGTACAAGAACATTGACTCAGATTGACTACAAATCTGAGAAACAGGATCAGATGTTCCAACATGAGCTCGTGTCGGTTTCTCCAGCTCACATCGAGGTGAACGCGATATAACTGCAAGATCTCGGTGCACCAGTTGTCTTCATCTCCCACCAGCTTGAATAACTTGCTTCGGTTTCTTGACGATCGACAGATTCGCAACGAAATTGCTTTGTCGTGCACGAGATGAGTCTCGTAGGGGATTCTGCACGACAGAAACGCCGCGCACTCCTCTTTAAGCTTCTTCCCAGCACTCATTGCCAAGCACCGCACTCTCGCGTTTCCGCGTGTGTGCAGGCAATAGATAGTCTTCACAAAATCGATATGGAGGATCCTACTGCAACAAACGAAGCGGTCTTAGGAATCATGGACACTCTGAAATATGCCTGCTCACATTGTTCGTCCCAGGCACAAAGTCACCGTTCCACGGCACTGTGCAAGCGAGCACTCGAGGTCACGCAATTGCTATTGACTTCGTCAGAGGCACCAGCATTAGGGCGATACTGCAAGCTTCTACACAGGACTTCGTCGAGAGAAGCCGAGTTTTCAATTTCACGAGTTTAGGAGATTTTCCGACAGAATTCCAGGTTCCGGAGTTTCAAGTTTGATGTTAATATTCAAATCCAAGAATCTCGGCGGAGGGAGGCCAAGCTCATTTGATCGCTTTCCTCACTTTTGTGTGGATCGACTGACTACACTGATACAATACCGTCAACGCGGGCGTATAGACGAAACTCTTCATGGGAAGAGGCGGTCGCACAGAACGACAGTTGACTGAGTCCGATTCGCTCAGATTTCAAGGCGCAACTGGCCTTGTCGGAATACCTTTCCCATGTGGTAAGCCGTCAGGTTACCACCGTTCAGGTGAGCGAGCACCATACTTATCATTCTCGGATCTGCGCTGTCCACGAAACTCAACAAGTTGTCAAGGAAGTACCTCGCGTGCAAGCCAGCTGTGTCTATTCGACAGCTCGAACAATGGGTGGTGGACCTTCGCGCGTTGAGTGTATGCTCCCGCTTATGCTGGACCAATCGGGATCATCCAGTGGGGGCGACGCCAAGAGCGAGTTGCTTCAGGTGGCGCGTGGGCAGTTCTCCAAGTGAAAATGCGGGTAACCCAGGCCACAGTATCAGCGACCACTTCCAGCTTCTCGACGTTGAGCACCGCGTCGAAGTTCGTCGGAGCGGCTCGTACCGACTGCGCCTGCACGTGGAGCAGCAAGAAGAAGCGCACCAGTCTGGCTCTGCTCCGTGCGTCCCGCCCAAGTTTGCGGTGGAGATCAATGGGAAACCGATCGCCGTGTACCGCGATTGGTCGGCTGAGAATGACGAATCTTCTCGCAAGCCCAAGTCGGACGACGTTGAGTTCTGCACGAGCAGTATGGTCGCACCTGTGGCAATCGCAAAGCCTAGCTGCATCCGAGCGGACCATGCAGCCGATGCCACACCCTGGAAGTACTTTGGAGTCGCCGAAGTGAACCTCGACCGATGCGATACGATCGCGGTCCGCCGAACGCTTAGCTCAACTACGACAAAGGGGATGAAGAACGATTCGAAGACGACGGAGAGGCAGCCGCAGGAAAGTAGCAGCAAGCTGCTCTTTGGACGCTTTGTGATTGAAGCGATCCGCACGAGTCCATGAAATAGTTTGGTCATATTTGCATTTTTTTTCTTCAAAATTTGATGCGTCCATCGTTGGTTGAGCTCTGATGATCTCGACTAATGCTGTATATAGGTTGGTGATAAGGTGCAACTACACGGCACGTGGCTTGCTTGGTTTTCTGCATTGTTGTGAGATAGCATTGCACCACTCACTACATGGCGGGAATCGGAAAAGTAGGTTCGTTCATGGATCTCTCTCATTGCACAGACGCCGAATATCAAGCTTGCGGCGATTCAAGCCCACCAGGCAACCTCTGTAGTCAATCAAAGTCAAGATTTGTCACTCAAGGTTGATACAGGACTGTGAATATTCTCTCGCTCTCTAGTGTCCAGCGCAAAACTCTCCATCAAATTGACCAAGCGACAACTTCGGGATTCTCGACGACTGGAAGCGCGTTTGTGATTCTAGAGGGCAGAGCCGATGAATTCGAGTCTTCAACTTCATTTTTCGTAGTCACTTCCGACATTGATGGATTACTCGAAGTATCATTGAACTCAAGTTTGAAAGATGGCGATACGCGTTGTCAAGAAGTCGTCTTTTGTTTTTGGAAATCACTTCAACTGAATGAGTACCTCAGCGAGAATTCTCTATACTTCTCCGAGGATAATCCGGGAAAGGCGTCGTGATATTGGAGACAGAGCACAGAAACTACCGCAGCGGGAAGAAATCGATAGAGATCACGAGTTCTCTCATTCATTCTCGTTTTGTCTTCATCACCGCAAAAGCTCCAGCGTACGCCAATGTCCAGTATGGAGTTGGTCAAAAGTGACGCCAAGTTTGTCTTGTTCACGTTCTATTGATTTGGCAAACTGAGCTCCAATACTGTGTTTCCGCTCTAGACCCACCAGTATTCCGATAACTGGAACGACTACTTCGGTAGACTCGACCAAGATCAGCGCATTGAGGTTTGAAGGTCGATTTGTACCGCGTTCACACCTTCGTTGATGCGGGCAACTACGCAAAAGTACACTTGGAGATCAATGGAAATCGAGTCACAAGCTTCAAACAGCGGTCTCTACTCGTCGACAATGACATGAACTTCAGCGTGTCAACTGATGCAGAGGGAGACAAGAGCCTCGACAGAATCTCAGAAAACGTCCAGAGCACTGCAATACTGCAGTTGTCCAAGTGGGATTTGATTTCTGTGCGCCTTGCGTCGTCTTCCTCAACGCGCGGGATTCAGTTTGGAAGGATTGTCGTGGAATTAGTTGACGCGTGCGGCTCGAATGGCAAGGTGTTGCCGCCGCGTACCGATTAGTCGGCGTCTAGGCTGATTCCCACGCCTTCGTGCATGTAGGCAAGCATGAAACAACACTTAGCTTAATGCATCATCTCGACCTCTGCAATCTCAAAGTTCGCCTTGCGCTTGGACAGTTTGCCTCTGCATTCACAAATTTACCGTTCACCTCACATAGCTCAGATCTCTCCCTCTCAGCAAACAAACGGACTCAGTTCGTAGGATCATCGCTGCCAGTGACTGACTTCCTGGTGGGACTAACGGTCCAGTGAAAAGCTTGACAGCTCTGTTGTGGGATCTCATTCGGCGTGAGTATATCGACAATCTCGGTGTGATAACATCAACGGAAGGGTAGCGCCCTTCTTGTGGTGGCTACTCTCACGAAATCGCAGCCACAACCCGGGATCTGTGGCCTGTCTCAAGAGGTATTGAGTTGAATGTGTTGTCTTCCTCACAGGACGAAATTGCATACTGGGAGACTGGGAAAATGGAGTGTGTGGATAGACTCACTCGTGGAAAGCCGAGCGTCACAGAAATCAAACCGTCAGTTGCTTTGTAAGTTTAGCCTCACACAACAAGTTGGTGGACCTATAGAGGCTTTCTCGGCCTAATTCGGTATTGTTTCAGCGGACGGAAAGGAAACGAAGATGAACGACGAATTTGAAAATGAAGAGGCCAAATATCCAAACGCAAGTCACAACTGTGAGGCTACAGAGCAGTGGATGTTAACGGTGGACCTTCCTGCGTGCTGCTTGTTCACGTTGCGCTTGGTTGAAAAGTGCCGTCAAGCTCTCACTTACAAATTATCCCCGCGCCAGAGCATCCACAAACTCCGCAATGAAGCTCTTTGAATTGCCATCTGCCTTGCATCTGCCGCATTGCCGTCGCGACGACGAAAATTCCAAACTTCCTCACCACCGTTACCACACGGGTCGCCAGTGGGTTCCTGTGGTCGCAAGCACCAACCGGTACAGCCTGACCAAGCTCATGCTCTTCGGATTCGCGCTCTGCATTGTGTTCAAGCTGTTGATCTTCGACCCCATCCTGTATGCGGCGAGCGATGTCGTCTCTGCGCGCTTTGTGAACGGCAAGCGTTGCGAGGAGATCGAGCGCAGCCACGTCGAGGACGACTTCTATAACCCGGAAGACTGCTATTCGCGGGCCGACATCCAGCAGATCATCCTGGGACTCGTCTGGGCGCTCGCGGACACCTTCGAGCGCAACGACATCCCCTACTGGCTCGACAGCGGCACTTTACTCGGCGCGTACCGAGAGGAGACGGTGATCCCACACGACTTTGACGCGGATATCGGGATCAGCGAAACCACGTACCTCAAGCTGCGCGACACGGACCTAAAGCTCGACTTTCCCAGCGTCTACGAGCTGCAGGTGTTCGAGGCAAAGTACCGCAAGCACGGCAACCGTGACGTGGGGATCCCGAGTCGACTGGTGCATACCAAGTCCGGGATGTACGTCGACATCTTCGTGTTCCTCGAGTCAAGAACTCCGAGGACAGACCCCCAGCCGATGTTTGGTCCGATTCCGTCGGTCTGCTTTGGCGGCTGCAAGCGCTGTCCGGAAGTCGATTTGGAGAGCTGGGAGTTCAAGATCCCCAAGAGCTGGGTGTACCCTCTGCAGCCGTGCTGGTTCGGTGGTCGCATCGTGAGTTGTCCCGCGCAGCCGGAGAGGTACTTGGAGCATCTCTACGGACCGAACTACATGACGCCAGATGTCAAGTGAGCGCTTGAACGATGCGAGACTGGTACTCGTAGTGTGGTTG
>JAASFU010000545.1:0-20441 GCA_023333955.1 Globisporangium paroecandrum | reverse complement strand
GAGCTCAACCCGATCGAGATGGTTTGGGCGAATGTGAAAGGCTATGCAGCAAAGAGAAATGCGAACTATTCGCTCTCTGATGTGGAGCGTTTGACGTCAGAGCGCTTTGGACAAATTGGAGCCGACGAGTGGTCCAAGTATGTTCGCCACTGCATCAAAGTTGAGAACGACTACTACGATGCAGCAGACGAAATCCCATTTGAGAGCACCAATAACTGGTAATTTTTTTCGTAGCCCACAACTTCATCAATACAGCATTGTTTTCTATCCAGATGGAACTCAAATAACGTTGAGATACCCAGTTTCATAAATTCTCAACATTTTCCCGCTAAATCGTCATAAGGTTCAAAATTTCAAAAAAATACCATAGTCGTTATTAACTGAGATAGACTTTAGTTACAGCTGCGTCATCATCACAATTGCTGCAAGCGAGCAGCTCAGCAATACGAACGCACTGCCGGCAGCGGACGCAGAGGATTTTGCTGGTGACGGAGTGCCAGAACCACTGTTCTTGTCTCCATTGCCGCTGCTTGTACCAGTCGCAGGGAAAGATCCGGTCGCGACCAAGATCGTCTGTACCGAGTTGCCCGGGAGCGTGACCTTGAACTGGCGCTTCTCGTTCGACAGACTGAAGCGCACGGTCTTCTCCATCGCTTCGCGGTTCTGGAGCACGATCGCGAGCTGCTTCTCCGGCGTCACGAACGCCACGCGGTCCACTTTGCTGTACGTCGTCGTCGTGGTCTCTGAGACGTTCATCGAGACCTGGACCGAGCCGGGTGTGAGGAACTTGGAGAAGTGTCCCATGATGTAGTACATCGGCTGCTTGTAGAATTCCTTGCCGCCTTTCTCATCGACCAGGATCGGCGCGTCGACAAAGTTCTCAGCCCAGTTCGGCCCACCATTCGTGTCCAGCACGAGGTTCCAGTCCGTCCAACCGCTGGCAAAGCTGGCGAGGTCGTTGATGATGTCGCGCGCGTAGATTTCGCCGCGCTTCCAGATCACGTCCGGCTCGAGCATGCGTACGCCCACGCCTGTGCCGATTCCTTTGATGAGCGAGCCGCCGCAGGCCTCGGTCGCGAGAATGAACACGTCGGGGTGCAGCGCGTGGAACTCCACGAGGTTCTTGAAGTTTCCCAGCGCATCAGACACAAAGTCGATGTTCTTGTACCAGTGAACGCCGATGCCCGACACGTACTGCTTGGCCTCGGGGTCCACGAGCGACGCGTTCCACTTGAGGATCTCGTCCTTCTGGTCGTCCATGATGATGATCTTGACCTCCGGGTGGTTCTTCTTGAAGAGCGGCCCCAGGTCCTTCTTGATCCAGTCGCGCTCCTCCTCCGTCGTGAAGCGCAGACTCTGCCACTCCTTGATCGCCCCCACCTGGCGCACGGGCTCGTTCTGGGTCGTGAGCCCCCAGATGTTCACGCCTTCGTTCTTGTACGCGTCGAAGAACTTGGAGTAGTAGAGCGCGAGCACCGTCCAGTACGCTTCGCCCTTGATGTGGCAGTTGAGCGTTGAGTTCTCCTGCGTCATCCACACAGGCGGCGCCCACGACGACGCGAACAGCGTCACGTTGCGCTCCGACGTGCTCAGCGCGCGCTGGATGAACGCCAGTTTGTTGGATTTCGGCGACTTGTCCACGTCGATGGAGAAGTGCGCCATGGCCAGGTCGTCCACCACCGCATTGTACGAGTAGACGCTCTCGGAGAAGTCGGTGGACGCAATGGGGACGCGACCGATCGTGTACTGTAGTCCGCCCTTGGCGAAGTACGCGTCCAGGATCAGCTTCTGCACCACCGCGTCCGTCTTGTACACGTTCACGGCCGTCGCGTCCGTGAACGCACCGCCGAAGCCAATGATCTTCTGGAACTGCGTCGCCGTGTCGATTACAAAGTCGGCCGCTGCGTCCTCACCGTCCTCGGTGGCCGCGAGCGTCGAGTACGTGAGGCGGTCGCCCGCCAGCGATGTCTGGTAGAGCCCCACCGCGTGGCTCGCGAGCGACAGGTGCTCGTTCGCGAACGAGTCGCAGCTCGTGGCGTTGCACACGCACACGCCCTCGAGGCTCTGCTCGTAGCGCGCGGACCAATTGGAGCACTTCGTGACGGCGGCAGCGTCCGCACTCGACGACGAAGAGCTCAGCAGCGCGACCGCGACCGCGAGGGCGACCGCGAGGGTGGTGGTGCTGGCAGTGGAGCGCGCGGCCATTATGAAGCGGCGTCAAGTGATGACTCGATGGCGCTCGTTGCGAATTGGATTGAGCAGCGCTCCGCTAGGAGAGAAGAAGGACACGGCGCACACATTCGAAACGGCAACGAGCCCATTTTTGATTCCCATCAGCTCATCACTCTTTGCCCGTAGCCTTCCTTCCCATCACATCGAAAGTGCAAGTGATTACAGTGGATTTCGCATATAGTGTCGCATGGCTCTTATAGCCAAAGCAACTTTGTCGGAGACCCAACAAAACACCTTTGTTTGAGATTGACTGGTACTTCTCGCAGGACTATGAGCTCATGGCAAAGCAACTTGAAAGTGTCAATGTCCATGTACGTAGTCAACTAAATGCACAAGCCAATTTGTGTTTGTTGGTACTTGAGTACTTTCTCAAAATTGATAATGCTTCCGCTGGGTCATCAAAGACGAACAAGGATAGGTGACTTCTTAGCAGACTGGACGCGCGCGCTCACCCACGATGATGGTCTGCACCGAGTTGGCTGGGAGCGTGATGTTGGCGCTGCGGCCCTCGAACGAGAGGCTCACGCTCACAATCTTTGGCGTCGCATCGCGGTTCTGGAGCACGACCACAACCTGGTTCTCCGGTGTGAAGAACGCCACGCGGTCCACGTTCGCGAGGTTGGTCGTGGCGGCGGCACTCACGTCCAGCTTGACGCGCGCCGACTGTGGCGTGATGAACTTGGAGAAGTGGCCCATGACGTAGTACGACGGCTGCTTGTAGAACTCCTTCTTTCCCACTTCGTCCACGATGATCGGCGAGTCGACGTTGTTGCCGACCCAGGTCGGGCCGCCCTTGGTGTCGAGCACCTGGTTCCAGTCGGTCCAGCCCGTGGCGTAGTTGGCGAGGTCGTTGATGATGTCGCGCGCGTAGATCTCACCGCGTCTCCAGACGGTTTCTGGCTGCAGGATCTTCACGCCGGTGCCCGTGCCGAGCGGCTCCGGGAGGTAGCCATTGCAAGCCTCGGTCGCGAGGATGAAGAGGTCCGGGTTGGCCTCCTGCCATGTCGTGAGGTCCGCAAAGTTGCCCGCAGCCTTGCTGAGGAAGTCTAGGTTCATGTACCAGTGCACGCCCACGCCGTCAATGTACTTACGGGCCTCAGGGTCCTTGAGCGTAGCGTCCCACTTGAGCAACATGGCCTTCTGGTCGTCGAACATCATGAGCTTCAGGTCCGGGTGGTTCGTCTTGATGAGCGGGCCGAGGTCGTTCTTGATCCAGTCACGCTCCGTCGCCGTGTCGAAGCGGAGACTCTGCCAGTACAATTTCGACGCCTGCTGAACAGGCTCGTTCTGGGTCGTGAGACCCCAGATCTTGACACCCTCCGCCTCGTACGCGTCGATGAACTTGGAGTAGTAGAGCGCGAGCGCCTTCCAGTACGGTCCGCCTGGCACGCCCTTGAGCTTGGCGTTGATCGTGGTGTTCTCCGCGGTCATCCAGGCCGGCGGCGCCCATGACGACGCGAAGAACGTGATGTCGCGTTGCGCCACGCGGGTCGTCTGGATCGCGCGCTTGATCAGGTTGAGCTTGTTGGACGCGGACGTCTTGTCCATGTCGATGCTGAAGTTCTTCATCTCGAAATCGTCCTCGACCGCGTTGTATGAGTAGATGCTCGTGGAGAAGTCGGTGGACGCGATCGGGATGCGCGCGAGCGTGTACTGCAGACCCGTCTCGGACCAATACGCGTCCACGATCTTCTGCTGCACGGCGGCGTCCATCTGGTAGACGTTGAGCGCCGTGGTGTCCGTGAACGCGCCGCCGAAGCCGACGATCTTCTGGTAGCGCACCGTCGTGTCGATCACGATGTCCGCAGTGGCAGATGCAGTGTTCTCCACCGCGACCGTGCTGTAGGCGAGGCGGTCACCGGCTTTGGAGGTCTGGTACACGCCGGCCTCCTTGTCGCCGAGCGAGAGGTAGCCGTTAGAGATGGTGTCACAGTCCGCGGCCGTGCAGACGCACACGCCGCCGATCTCCTGGTTAAAGCGCGTGGAGAAGCTGTTGCAGGCGGCATCGGCGGGGCTGCTGAAGAGGCACTGGGCGGCCAGGAGCGCGATGGCGGTGGCGAACGGGCGGAGGACCAGCATGCTGAAGGGACAAGAGTAGATAACTTCGCGGCAGGAGGGCGAGTTGGGGAGTGAGTGACCGGCGCTTGTCTCCTGTACTGGCTGGGAAGAGGATCTGCTTCACAATCACATCAAAACGTGGGATCCGGTTGGTTCCTATTGCTGCGAGCGAAATCAATCGGAGCTTCCTTCCTTCCACCCCCGAGATCGCGATCATCCCACTCTGCTCCGCTTCGCCGCGCCAGAAAACGAGCAGCGCTTCACGAACCGCGAGTGTCGCAGCGGTGCAACAACGCCACACTGGCAAAATGACTGACGGCCTCTTGCCAAGGATAAACGCCGAGAGCGGGCCGATTAGCCTTTCGTTTCGCTCGCGACTCATGCGACGCCATTTGCTTTCCATCAGTTTCAATGCATTCGAAAAACAAGAGAGGTGGTCACGTTGCAGCTCCTCCCAGAGTTCGAATGGAAGCTTCTTGATGAGCTCACTTTGTGGTCAAGACCTCTTACCACAACCAATTTACCTCTTTAAAATGTTTAAAGTTAATCTCATAAGTAAAACAATTTTTAATGTATTGATAGAGTTGTGGATAAACCCTTCCTAAAATGCCCGTGACCGATTCTGACTATATTGATTAAGAGAGGCTGAATATTCTTCCACCTCTCCCTCTTAATCGCTACCGAAACTTCGATTTTGACAACCATCAGCACCAGCAGATCCGAAATGGCGAAACTGTTCCAAACAGTGCTCGCTCGCTCGCTCGCGTCGCTCTGCTCTGCTCTTACATGTATATGCGCAGTCGGTTCCTGAGGTCTAAAGATTTTTCCATCCGACAGAAACTCTCTCCTCTTTTCTCTGTGTTCTGAACAACACAGTGCAACAACGACACTGGTACTGAAGTAGAGAAGCATGAACAACCCGAGCACATTTGATTACCGAGTCGCTCTGGGGCGTGTGTATGAACATGCATATCATTTCTCTCTCTCTCTCACGTAGGGTTTGCATCGAATCAGCCATCACCTCCAAACCTAACGATACGACCGCTGCTGCGAGGTGGAGAACAGTGACACCCCTTTCTTCCCGGATCCCTTCTTTCCTCCCTTTCCTTTCCTTGGCAGCGAGTCCAGGTCAAGATCGAAGAGCGGCGGCGGGCTCGATGCGACACCCCACGCCGACGGCGACCCGCGCGCATAGTCGCCGAATGCTGCGGCTGCCGGTGCTGGTGCACCGCTGTCGCTGCTCCCCGCGCGACTGAGCGGCGGATAGTAGCCCGACTGACGCGTGATGGTCGCAAACGAGCCCTCGTCGTACGATCCAAAGTACGGCGATTGCGGCGACGTCGATTCGAGATTGGCATGGTGGTGGTCATGCTCACCACCATTGTGGTGGTCGTTCAAACTCGCACTCTCCTCGAGCGCATCAGAGAGCGACATTTCGGCGGGTGCTGGCCACGCCATCCCTTCTTGTTCGAGCGAGAAACCCGACATCGCGCCTTTGTAGATCGGAGAGTTGGCCGACTTGCTCTGCTTGCTCTTCTGCTTTTGCTTCCTCTGTCGCTCGCGCTTCTTGATCTCGCCTCGGAACGCGCCGAGCGTCGCAGGCGACAAGAACTCCGACAGGTCCAGCTCACACAGGTAAAAGTCACAAAACTTTGGCAAATGGCTCAGGAAGCGATAGCGCTTCTGCATCTCGTCGTCCATGACGACATGCTCCACGTCGAGCACGCGTCCATGGATGCGCTCAGGCAGGAGGTCGTAGCGCACCCCCGCCGCTGGAGTATCAGATGAAGACGCGCTGGACAGGGAAGACGCCTCCGCCCACGTAGCGTTCACTTCGTCTCGCTCCTGCACCTCGCCCTCTTCTTTCGGCTTTGGCTCTGCAAACTCCTTCAGGAGACACTTCATGTTCAGTGGATGCAATACCACGTAGATACCATTCGCGAGCTGGTAGAACGAGTACACTTCACTGCCCGAGTCTGCTTTTGACTCCGAAGTCGTCGCACCTGAACGGTTCGTGTCGTTGTCAGGTGGACCTTGCCCCTTGCCGCTGTCGTTCTGCGCGAGACGTCCAGAGGTCGCGCGCATCGCTTCTTCCACAAACGGAAGACTGTCCACGTCGCCAGAGCTGCGGAACTCGGCGTCCAGCGCCTCCAAGTCGCGCATCTCGTCCATCAGAATGTGCGTCAGGTACTCGCGATTCGACTCGAGAATGCGCGAATACGTGGCTGCGGGATCGTACACGCTGGGAAGTTTCCGCACTCGCTTCTTGTTGCTGGCACCGCCATTACCAGCACCCGCAGCAGGCGAGCCATGCTGCTGCGCGACTGGCAGGTGCGGGAAGAAACTGGACTTGCTGCGCTGCAGAAACTGGAACGTCGCGTCCGAGTCCACGCGCGGCGGGAGGTCCACTTTCTCCAGTCGCACGCTGCGCAGCTGTCCCTTTTGCACTGAGTCAAAGCACATCGGGCAGCGACGCCAGTACTTCTCCGTCAGCGACAGGTACCGCAGAATGCACGGCCAGCTACCATAGATGCACAGTCACGCAATAATACATAACGATCAATTAGCTACGACACCATACTGCGCACAGCATAGAAGAGCGCCTTTCGCACCAGAAGATGTGCCCACATTTGGTGATTTTTGGCGCGCGAAAGTCGTCCAAGCAGATCGGACAGCTCATGGGGCTCGCTTCGTCGTACCAGAGCAGCACTTGCTCGACGCTCGTCCCTGTATAAGAGCACGCCAAGCTCAGATATTATGAGCTACTCATTCCATCATGATACAAAACAATATAGAGAAAACGAGAGAGCTCGTACATTCGGTCAGCGCCTCCATGTCCCAGAATGGAGTGCTCGCGTCGTCTTCGAGAGGCGCAATGACGAACCGGAAGCTATGGAATCAATAATATAAGTAGCAGTTAGCACATTTCGCAATCCCATACATTTCGCAAGAGCTCAGCAGTAGCAAAGTCAACCCACTTGGCGTGCAGGAACTCGTTCTGCGTGCGCGTCGGCCCCGCCTTCTTCTTCTTCGTGAACACCTGCTTCTCGCGCTCTGGTAGTGAGAAGTTGAGCAGGTGGTTCGCGGACACACCGTTGCGCGTCGAGCGGATCTCGTAATCCAGCGCGCGGTTCTGGCATGCGAATGGGAGATAATGGGCAGCAGAAGAATGGCATGGAAGCGTCGTGAGTCAATACTCACACACACATAGAAAGAGAATGAACTGCGCTTCATGCAGCATCAGCAGGCGCCTTACCATGTGGACTTGGTCTTTTCTGGAGCCTCGTCGTCCAGACCCGTTGTTCTTGCTACGCAGTCAGGCAGATAGATATGCAAGAGCTGCGGTTAGAAAAGGAGATCCATGGCTTGCAGTCACTTGTGTTCCCCCTCATTATGTCACTCTGCTCGAATCAGAGCGCGAGAGAGGCACCAGGCAACGCAGTAGCGTTTGCGCCTTTCAGTCGCAACACTCTCGGTGCATCTCTCCTCTTCTCACGACGCTGCACGCACCTCATGATGGCAGACTCGCGTGCATTCAGACGCTTCCGCTTCCGTCCGCGTGATCTCGTCGGACGGCGAGTGTGAGCGAGTGTGAAGATTCGTAGGCAGCTCGTATTTATTTCACCCAATGGATGTGCTCTATTCTAGGTTTGCACCTTTCTATTGGCTAGTATTTAATGACGAATCGTTTCAGTTATGCTACGTTCGTGTTAAATAACAACGAGCGCGTGCCTCTCTCTTCTTGGAGCACACACGAAGCAAGCCACCAGCAAGCCAAGACAAGCAAGCAAAAAAAGATGGCGGAGGCGAAGGAAGTGGTGCGCGTCTACCGCCGCATCCTGAAGCTCGCGGCGCAATACCCGAGCATCAAACGCAACGCGATCATCCGCGAGATCAAGCTCGAGTTCCACGCCAACAAGCACCTGACCGACAACGCCAAGATCCTCGACAAGGTACAGTCCGCGCGCCAGGGCATCGTCGAGCTCTCGCAATACACGAATCTGAACCCGTCGTCCATGACGTGGAAAGTGGACGTGGGGCGCGAAGTGGGGCCGAGCGCAGGGCCGGCGGTCAGTCAGGGCGTCAGTGCCAAGGTCGTCGGCAGCGGCGGCAAGGACCATCAGTAAATAAAAGCAGCGCAAGCAACCAACAGTTCGTATGTATGTCCACTTGTGTTCTTGTATCTTATGTACTGTAGCTCGTGGTGTTGTGTAGCTCGTGATGGGGTGTTGCGCATTGAATCTACTTCTTTCGGATCGGAGGACAAAGCATGCAGCCTTTGCAGCACTTTTCGCACACCGGCCCCACTTGCGTCTGCGGGATCAGGATTAGGTCTCCCGTCTGCTTGGACGTCGTCATGTTCAGAAACGAACTCACGGGCGAGTCCTCGTCCGACACCTGCAGCCATTGAGCAATGTCAATCGTCGATGAATTGGTACAATCGCACCCATAGGACGGACGCACCGAGATCATGGTCGGCACGGGCTGCTCCAGGTCTTCAAAGAACCCGAACCAGTAGGTCTGCAGCGCGCTGTGCGGCCACTGGTGCGGGTTTGGCGACGTCGCGATGGTTGCGAGCACCTCTTGAAACATGAGGCTGCGCCTGAGAGAGAGAGAGAAAGAGAGAGAGAGAGAGAGGAAAGCAGCAGGCACCAGTGACCTCGTGAGCGTGGCTACACAGTTCAATGCGCTTTCGCACGGTACCTACCTGATCATGAAATTGTCGTTCTGGAGCTCAATCCGCGGCCGCAGCTGCGCGAATGTCACGCACTCGCTGTCGACGAGCTTGAGCATTCCGACAGTCGGCAACAACCCTCCCTACTGTGCGGATCCCCATACCACACGCAGCAAGGTTGGTTCTCGTCGTTATTTAGTGGCTACGAAACGATGTGGCGGGTACAAACTGTATCCATACTTCCCATGTGCCCACGACGTAGGAGTTCTGCTCGCGGGGCTGGACGGGAACGTGAACACGCGCACTTTGAGGCGGACCATTCGACTCTTTCGTCCCTTGTTGTTTTCTGGATCTCAATAGACGCAAAGCTCTTGCCAATGAACGACTCTTCCGAGAATACCGTCGACGACCATCGCATCGCAGTTGACGAAGAGCATACCAAGAGACAGAGAGCCGTAACAGTAGCAGATGCAACAGACGCAGATGCAAGTACTTGCAATGACAAATGGCGGTTGATTGATTGGGAACATTGACGCTTGTATATATTACTTTTTGGAATCAATTGTTGCTCTCGATGCTTGAGGATAAAAAAAATACAATAGTACATCACTTAAATAGCAAGTGGGGGTGGCGTGCGCTTGAGCTGAAGGCTGGGGTGAAGCTGGACTCTCGCGTCCGTCGTCATCATGGTTTCTGGTGATACACATGGATGATGGATGTATTGGGGCTTCGCTTCTCCCTGCTGCTGCTGCTGTTGCGCGCATTTCCCGCTCTTGGCTTGTGTTTGTTTGTTTGGGTCACATGCAGGGGCGGTCATCAGCAGGCGCTTGCTTAGATGTAGACCCAGCCCGATCGCTCGAAGGCCGTCGACAGGTCGTTCTTGCCTTCGTTAACGGAGAGCGCGGCAGCCGAGCCGAAGCGCTTCTCGGAGCTCTTGCCGGTTGGTGACGACGACGCCGAGGAGGTCTGCTTGTCGGCGAACGGGCGGATGATCACGGTCTTGAGCTGGTCGAGCATGGTTGAGGATTCGATTGTGGGAAGTGGGATCACGGGGAGCGGAGTGCGAAGACGACGGCAAATTGCAAAGTGAGGAAGAGCAGGACTTGGAGCACCACACCATCAGAGCTCATCAGACAGACAGCAGGTGAGCCATTTTCGAGCAAGCCGCGCCGTCGACGAGACGCGCGTGAAGAAGGCGAATGGGGCTGGTCACGCTTTTTGCGTGGTAAAGACAGCCCTGTTACACTGTATAAATTAATACCCTCTACAAATATGGCCTGACATGAGTAAAAAATCTCCAACATTTACTATTTAAATTTATACCCTCTTATATTTGATTTCCTGACCTTTCTTCCACCCTTGCGTTTCGCAGCGAGAAGGGATGCACTTTGGCAGCAGTCGCCCCGACTTGCTGCCTCTGATTGGCTAGTTTGGTGACTCGGAAGCTGAAACCATGACGTCGGTGCGTCACCGTTTCCACACCAAACCACTCCGCTTCGACTGATTGGCAGATTGGAAAAAGCCCTTTGCATGGATCTTCAAGGGGTTTACTTCTGATCGCGTTAAAGATCGGCGAGTGGCTTGAGAGAACGGTGACGACATGCCGCTGGCAAAAGCCATTTGATCAACAGCAGGCACGCCATCGATTGAGCACACCGCACATTTTGTCTGACCTGCGTCGGTCGATGGCTTGAGTGCGCCTGAGCCCACTCCGTTCCATGATATGCCATCATGTCGTTCTGGTGGTGATCCCCACATTCCTCGTGTCGAACTTGCATGCTCATTTTGCGACGACCACCTGCGTAAAATGAGTTGTTTTTGCGCGTTTAACAGCAGTTGAAGGATCGATTTTCGCGCAACTTCAAACGGCTGCTTGGGCACGCGTCGACAAACAAACGCCTGCTGGGAATCGACAGTCCGCCCAGCTGCATTCTGCCTGCGACTGGGGAATTTCCGGTGGAAATCGACATCCATTGTCTTCCCAATGTTGCTTTTTTCACTAGAGCTGCTGGCATCAGCCATTTGACTGCAAAATATCCCACACGGTCACTAAAGCGCATTTCGACTGCACCCTTCAAAATGATGGCTCGAACGAGGTCTCGTCAAAGTATTAACATATCGAAGCATATTGGTGACCTCCCTATTTCTTGCTTGCTGTGAGGCATATTTGCGGCAAATGAGAATTTATCGCGCGTTCAACAGTTCGTCTGAGCAAAAATGATCGGACAACGACCCAAATACTGGCCTATTGTACATTGGTGGGACCTTTCTGATTCAAGAACTCACCCACACAACATTCGGGTAACCTGCATAACATTTCGGGTAACATGGTATCACTTTGGATGACAATCAATATCCGCATCAGTAATTGTTTGGGGAAGACGAGAACAGCGAGTGCCAGTAGCACGACGAGCACCACCATGGACGAAGATGGCGAGGACGGAACCGGCGCAGGCATGGTGCCGCGCTTGCCTAATTTGATGGGCCACGTGTATGCGTACGCTAGAAGGCGCTATGCACGCGCAGTGAAGAAGAAGGTCAACGCGTCCCTCACAAAAACCAACCCAGGGAGTCTGACGTTCGTGAGCATGATGGATGCGAAAATCACACACGACTTCATGAGAGAGTTCGCGATGTATCTCTTCGAAGACTCGGCAATAGGATTTTCGTCATTATCAACGAATTTAAGCAGCATCATGGACCAGCTCGGAGAGATGACAAGGACGGATTTCTTTGAGTGGTACAAGCAATGGTACGGCTGGCTGTGATACGGTCGAAGGGATCGATAAATGATCGAGTCGAATGAAGAAGGCGTTCCTCTGCAAATCAAAACTCCGCTGATGACGCTCGACGATCTATACCTGCTTTCCAGCGCTCTACTCAAGCCAAACGATCCCAAGACACACAAAAACTGCTTGCTCCTTAATCTCCAATCGTCACTAGTCGGTCGAAGCTCTGATGTGGGTGAGTTTGCGTGCTCGGGTCTTCAGTGGATTTGCGAGTATCTTCTCGTGCGCGGGAGTAGACAGAAAATGCATCAGTAGCACTCACTGTCTCTAACCTCTGCCGCCATGATCTGGGAAATAGGCCAAATTCACTCGCTCGCCGCTTGGCTTGCAGCAGATCCATTCAGCTTCTCGCCTGTGCTCTTTCCCCAGATTGCAAAAGAAAAAGGAGACCAAGATAGGGTGTAGAGTATAGTCACAAGTGATACGCAACGACAGTTAGTAGACGCTCTCTTCTTGCATCACCGCTCAAGGTCCCACAAAGACGCGTTTGTTGCTGCACTTTCCGCTCGATCTGCTGTACCATCATGACACAACGGCTGCGTGTCCTGAGTATGCTCTACATGTTGCAATGGAGCAGTGCCTCAAGCGCGTGTGTCTAAGACACCGCAAAGTAGAATGCAAGTAGCTGTTGGCTGTCTGGAGCTCGAAGTGTCGCCAGCGGTTCGCAACGATGAACATCACGTCATTGCCACCCCATGTGATCACCGAATTACCTGCCGGGACGCACCAAAGTGATGAACCGGCGCTGATGATTTTTGGAAGAACACTTGAGCGGCTGCTGAGTGGCTCCAAGTATTTGTCTGAAGAAGTGACGGCTGCCGTGGCGTCGCCCCACACGACTCAGCTCCATGTTCAAGCGAACGCCGATCCAAAATCGAAGACGTGGCCAACAAATCTCCAATCTTTGGTTGGTGTGTCGCTTGCGTCGCTGTAGTATCAGTGCTGGTATGAAAGGCTGGTTGATGCCCCGTACGACTGCGAAAACCACGCTCAACGCGATGTGACTCAGGCTGTGAAGCTCGCGACGCACTACGTCGACATGATGCTGCCGCCTCTCAATACTCTCGCCACCGAAGCCGATCGCAAAGCATGGTGCCCGGACGTTCAAGCGCTCGTAGAACAAACACAGTCAAGAGTGCTCGCTTACATGGCGCGCTCCACGCAGAAATTTGGGTCTGCTTCAGGGACTCGAACGCGAACCTGCACTTGAGCCGTGACTGGAGTTGTTAAAGCCTGGCCAAAGCATTGTTTAAGCAGCGAAAGAAACACACACACAGAGGAATGGTGCAGCAGAGAGCTGCTAGTCGAGGAACCAGGAAGAAGTACAGCCGCACGTTCGAGTTCCGACTGAATTCTCATTTGATGTTGCATGGTCAATCTGCATATAAACAATCTTCATAAGAAAGAGCAAGCGCACACTTGTCAATTTGTTTCAACGTGATCACATTCATCAACTACTATCATTTGCAACATTCGCACTTTTATTTGCTTCAGTCGCAGGGTTGGTACTGGAAATCGACTACTGTCGTTTTCACGACAACAGAAACACGTCGTCCTCCTCGTGTCCACAACACGGAGACATTTGGGGGGGGAAAAGCAATTGGTGCCTTTTCGGCCGTAACCAACCGTCACGTGTAGCGGTTACAAGAGCGTAACCCTCCCGTTTGTATATTCAGCTGCTTAATCAAACAACCAATTGGGTTGACAGACAACCTTCCGCACCTTGCGGTGACCGAAGACAACGAAAGCAGCGCAAGCGCATGTCGTTCGAAATCCGCGAGGTGCGCGCGCTCGTGCGGCGGCCGCGGCGCGACGAGGCGCAGCAGCTGCTGGACCGCATCGCGTCGCACGTGCTGCCGATCCTCGCGCAGCGGCGCTTCCGCGTGCTGCGGCTGCAGGAGTTCTTCCCCACGAACGCGCACTTGCTAGGCATGAACGTCAACAGAGGCATCAAGATCTACCTGCGGCGTGAGTCGTGAGGTTTAATTGTGCTGATATTACGCTGCATACGATACATCAACTGACCCTGTCATGCTTTGCATCGCACTATAGTGCGTCCAGCGGCTCAGCCAGAGTCGTTCTTTCCGTTCGAAGCGCTGCTGGAGACCATGCTGCACGAGCTGACGCACATGGTACGTCGTCACGCAGCGCTGGATGCGAACCGAGCGAACACGAACCAGCTCATGACGATGCGTTGCGCGTGTTGATATGTACGTGTGATGCTTCCAGGTTCATGGACCCCACAATCAAGCGTTCTACAACGTGGGTCTATCTGTGTGAGACTCTGAAATTGGCATGTGCTCGCTTGCTGGCCACATAATGATGAATCACTTGATCCATGTTGCAGTACCTGGACGAGCTCAAGATGGAGATGGAGGCGCTCATGATCCGGGGTCTCCTCGGCACCGAAGGAGCCAAGTTCCACAGCGCAGGAGGAGGAAGAGTGTGTGCCGTGATTTCCATTTGAGCAATGGGCGTAAGCTCTAACGCCTTTGCTGTGTGTGTTCATCAGGTAATTGAAACTTCGCGCTCTATTTCCGTGCGCTTTCAGAATGACAACGCGGTCGCGGTACTCGCTGCGAAGCATCGAGAGCAGGTAGAGAAGAGAATCCTGACGCTGAGTATACAAGAAGACAGGCAAACCCCACCCGCTGATTGCTTGTGCTCTTTTCCGCAGTATCAGAAACTGCTCGGCAATCAAACTTCGTGGCGACTCGGCAGTGGGAACGATGCCGACTTGACGGCAACAGGCGCGCTACAAATCGTCACGCAGGACCAGCTCCGACGCAAAATGCTGGAGGCGGCAGAGCGACGACGCCAGGACAACGAGCGTTGCACCACTACTGAAGCGATCACGCAGTCGATTGAGGTGCTTGGCATTGACGACAGCGACGAGGAGGAGGATAACAAGGAACTGATCCCAATAGCGGTGGTTGACCTCGTGGAACGTCCTCCACCAGATGTTCCTTGCGTGGTATTCGAAGAGGATGCTGCCCAGAGAGCCGGCAACGTGATTGTCATCGATTTGATTGACGAGGAAGCAAAGGTGGCGGAAGAGTTCGACAACGAAGTGGTTGATGTCGCTTCCCCTCAGCGACCAACAACACGGAAGCGGAAAATCGAAGACGCAACAACAGACACAATCGATCTCACAGAAGAAGATTGACTAGACTAACGCAAGAGAAAGAAAGAGAAATTGCGCATTTTGTTCTTGTTCTGTTTTTTTTGTTAATTTTCATCCCAAAAAGAAGCAACACAAATTTACACACCGTGAATGAGATGTTGACACGCAGCAGGCGAACCACCCCCAAGCACCACTCTCTAGAACTCGTTGCTGAAGCGCATGTCGAACGAACCGTCGTCCACAGGCACTTCGTTGCTCTTGAAAATGCCCTTGCCAAAGTACTCGGCGATCGTGTGGAACCCGTCCGCCGCAGTCTCCAGCTGGTTGAAGAACTGCTCGTGGTTTCCCGCCTTCTGCTCCAGTTGCGATTTCAGGCCCATGATGTGGCGGTGGTCCATGGAGCACGTGATGCACTCGCGCTCCGTCTCCGAAATGCAGTTCAGGTGGAAACTGTGCTGACACATAAAGTGCACAGCAGGCAGATCCAGATCGTGGTTGCACAGGTCGCACTTTGTCGCCTGGAACACCACCGCCTTGCCGCTCAGCTGCGAGATCTCCTCCTTCATCTGCTTCGTGTCGCTCTTGAAAGCCTTGATCTTCTCGTCGTCTTCTTCGATCTTCTTCTCGTCGTTCAGGAGCTGGTTCACAATGTACTGCTTGAGCACCGCGACCGGAAGTTCGCGCGACTGACTGAGAACTTGGACGACCTGCAGTGGTGGAATCACCGGGTTGTTGTCAATCAGCACCAGTAACTGCTTGAGCTCCTTCCATTCTTCGCCCGACGTCGCACCCTTCGGCAGCGGCCCGCGCTCGGCAAAGTACTTGAGCGCCAGCGACCACAGGTTTGGATCCTTCTCGCCATGTTTCCGCACTTCATCGATGATACTTTGGTCGTCGTTCTCTTCAATGTGGAACTGTACCAGCATGTGGTACATGTGCAGCTTGTTGTACAAGTAGCGCTTGCCCTTCTTCACGCCGCGCATCTGTAGATGAATCAGCGCGTGGTCTTCGTCGTATTTCACACGCGGGTTGTCCAGAATCGCCATCACCGCGTCCTCCGTCTCTTCTTCGCTTCGCTTCTCCTCGTCTCCAGATCCGCTCAGCACCATCTCCAACAGCGTGTTGCCGATCGAGGTGTTGCTCACAGTCTCCACTTCGACAATGTATTGCAAGAACTCCTTCAGCTGCGCTCGGTGCGATACGAACAAGTGCAAGAAGTCGCCGGGGTCCGACTTGAGCTTGGAGTTGTCCGGGACAAACTTGCCCGTGCACAGCTGCTTGAGCAGCTCCGTCGTTGGTCCAGGCAAATGCGTCACCAGCGTACGACCGTACTTGCGAAGATTCGAGTCCGCTTCCGAGAAACTCAGATGCTTAATGTACTCGAGCGCGTCCGCAACGCGCTCTTTCTCATGCGCAGAGAGCGCAGCCGAGTCCTCGGACTCGACGTAACTGATGCGATCGAGCTGGATCTTTAGATACCAACTGTGCTCTTCGTGCTTCTTCGCGAGCGTGAGTGCGTGCTGCGGATAGTTCTCCCACAACACACTAATCGCAGTTTCGACGTCGAAGTTCAACGCAGCAGTGCCTGGTCCCTTCTTACCGCCATCCGCGCCACCAACTGAGCCATCCTGCTTCGACTTTTTATCTCCAGCCGTGCCGTTGCCGTTTGCTATCAGCAAGTCGCCGTTCAAATCGCTCTTCTTGCCGTCGAGGATCTCGTCCAGCTGAATAAACTTGTCGAGCTTCTTCACGTCCTTCAGCTTCGTGTAGCAGTTGAGCAGCAGCGTCGTGTGCTCAGCATTCGCGAACGCCTTCTCGTGCAACGCTTCCAGGTACGCAGTTAGGTTGTGGATGCGCTGAGCGTCCAAGAAGCGACGGATCACATACGACGGCTCGACGTGCCCAATCGTGCGAGCGTACTGGCGCAAAGAGCCATCGTAGTCTCCCTTCTGGTACAAGTGGTCGCCGTACATGCGGAAGATGTCCATGATGCTATTGATGTCGTAGTTGGAGCTGAACGCGAGCGAAATGGCGATCGAGTACAAGTTCTTGCGGAAGAGAATCTCCAGCTTGGACGTCGTGTCCTTCTCGGTCAAGCGGTACACGTGGCCGACCGAGGACACGACGAAGATCGCGCCAAACTCACATACCACATGGCGGATCTCTTCCATCTCGTCCAGCCCGAAGCGAGCTCCTGGCGCGCGGGTGTTCGGTGGAACTGGGGGCTTTCGGCCGCCGACTGGACCCTTCGTCGTCGTGTTGGTTAGTGTCCAGTTGAACGCGATGAACTTATTCTGCAGGTCGTACACGTTCACTTGGTGACGACCGCGCGGATCCACGTGCGCGACGAGCAGGTAATGCTTGAAAAAGTGCAGATACTTCTTCTCGCCCTCAAAGCCAAAGCACACCGAGCGGTCTTCGGTTGTGTAGAAGTACACCGCGTCCGTCTGCCCCACCGCGATCTCGCCTTCGTCGTTCACACACGAGCAGTTCGTGTCGACACCTCGTTCGTCAAGCACGACCGTTCGCGGCGGAAGTCCCGCGGCGCCGGCAGACTTGACCAGCGCCGGGTCGTCGTGTGTACAGTGGTAGACCGTGAGTCCGCGACGAGTGGACGCGTAAAGATACACGTGTGCCACCGTGTTTGTGACTGGTTTGCTGGTAAACTC
Source organism: Globisporangium paroecandrum (assembly GCA_023333955.1). Taxonomy (NCBI): domain Eukaryota; phylum Oomycota; class Peronosporomycetes; order Pythiales; family Pythiaceae; genus Globisporangium; species Globisporangium paroecandrum. The sequence continues at coordinate 2,894 of JAASFU010000545.1, read as the reverse complement.
CAATCCGGTGACGGGGTACTGCCCTGCAGGCTGCAGCAGATGAGGGGGTCGGTCCGAGCGGCGCTTCAGGTCCGTGCGGAACAGAATGACGGCGCCGTTCTTCAGCCCCACCGCGAACTGCGAGATGTCGTCGTTCACGGCAAACGCAGTCACAGCTTCCTCTGGATACTACATACAGCAAGATATAATGATTAACAGGTGTGCACCTTATAATAAGGAGCAACCCTACAGGTAGACAAGACTCACCTTCTTGGCAAACACGGGGATTTGCTGCAGAAGCTTTGGTTTCCCGTCACGATCCTGCTGGTCCGTTCTCCACAGCCGCACCACCGCAGTCGTCTTCCCAGTCTGCTTGCTTGCGTACATCTGTCACATACAAAAAGAAACAGATAGTGAGTTTCCTAGACTCATGGTCATCACACGGTATGGCAGCGTTATCTTCTTCAACTCGCTTACTTCTTCCGCCGAGTTTGCCGATCTGCCCGCCTCGGCGACCGCTTTCGACTGCGCGCGCAGCTCATCGCTGCGGGGGTCAATGCCGTCGCCAATCGACACGAGGATGTTGCTGCGCTTCATCTGCGCTCACGCAACACAAAAGCGGTATCCAAACATTATCAGCCTTCATCGTCTCTTCAAGGTCCAAGCAGACGTAATGATAAACGAGCGAGAAGAAAGCGAGAACGCACCATGACGACGTGCGAGACAAAGTGTTCGTGGGCCTGGAACTTGCGCGTCTCCAGTTGGCGGTTGGCCAGGTGGATGAAGCCGTCGGCATCCCCCACGCAGATCATGCCTCGGTTCGCGCTCATGGTCGTGATGTCGACCCCCTGCCATCATTAAAACAAAGCCAGTCAGCATCAGCTGTCAAACACCGCCGCCACCTATGCATGAGATATACCACTGAAGCGCACCTTGAGCCAGAGCCCATTGGCGTCCTTGAGCGTCTCCTTGTCGAAGAACGCGAAGCGCCTCCACTGCGCCATGCTGCTCCCTGCTTTCTGCTTTCTTCACTTTACGCTCCCCCTTTGCGGCTTCGCTTTTGAGAGAGAAGAGATCATCAGATCAGCAACAGGGTTTTCCCTTTGCGGCGTCACTAGTGCATTTTTGAAGTAAAACATGGACATAAATACCCCATTTAGCATAAAAATGTACTTTGAGTTTTTTTACAGCAGCAAAACCTTGAGTCCACCAAAAATAATGGTACACTGTACCACCAGCTTCTGTGTCAATCATACCAGTAGTGATAAAAGCCCAAAATTCTACCTTGGTATTTTAGGCTTGTTTTGGATTAGGCGTGTAACGTAACCAGCAATTAGGTACAAATCACTGGCACTATTGTTAGCAATGTAAACCCACATGATTATTGTGTCTCGATCCTAGGATGTTCGACTCGCGTTGCCGTCCGATGTCTCCTGGACAGCAATTTCACATCTTCACGCTACCTGTGCTACGGTCGAGGTGGCGACGGCTCTCTGGAAGGTAAGAGGGGCGGTTCACCACGGACTCGACAGAGGAATAGAGCGAGGATGTTGATCGCTGCGGACACGTTTCTGTCCCAGACACGGCGTGGGCATATGTTGTTGGAACAAACGCGCCGCGTCCAGGATACTTGGCTTGTGCTCAGGTTGTGATACTCGGTCATCTCTCCATAACACGCGCAGCAAAGTTTCGAAGTGCGGAACTCGTTCTGGTCCACCGTCCGCAACCTGCAGCCAACCTTCCTCTGCAGCATGCTTGTGGGCACCGCAGGACTCCCGCGCCCGGCTGATGGGAACTGCGCGTCTCCCCAGACAACTAGCGTCTTTGCTGACCTTCCGCTTAGATCTGTGGCAATTTTGTTGAATGTCTTCTGGGTACGAATGTAGGTTTTTCATCTCAGTCTTTTGAAGCGGCGCGTGCAGTAGAAGTCCAAGACGGCTGGAAGATTAGAGAGCACGTGGCGCGCATGAAACGCAATGGCGCTCAGATTTGTCATCTTCGCGGTGCTGACCTCAGAGTTGAATTCGGTGATATCTGGAGCCTTCTTCGTCCACCGCTTGGTCAAGTTCCGCCTATGCGCGTAACCCGTCTCACTGTACCATTACGATCGGCCCCAGGTTATGACTTTGTGCTTGACTTTGTTCCTCGGAAACGGCTTCGCGAGATCGTGCATCGCTCGTCGGTTGCGAACACATGGTTCCGCCCAGGATCAACGACAACAACTCTGTCTGCCTGGGCGAAGCGGACGTCCACATTGCTCTCCTCTATGGCTTGACGTGGTGCTTTTTGCCGCCAGATCAGGTTCACTGACGCGCTCACGCCGTCCATCACGATGAAGTGGTTGAACTTCTTTGTCTTTGAGACTGTGATTTTCTCTATGTCGAAGTAGTGGTTCCAGAGGTCGCGCACCAGCATGTCGACGTAGTGAGGGCAATAGCTGTTCAGCTCCTTGTTCAGCTCCTTGAGCACTGTGTTGCTAATCTTGATGTTGAGCGGGCGCAACTTCTTCTGTGGTAGAAGTGTGAACAGCTTGATCGCCCTTGGATCCTTCAGGTCGTGCACATTGAGATCTTGGTTGTGGTTCTCGATTTCCTGTTGCACGAAGTAAAGAAACGAGAGGTAGGCGTGTGGTTTCTCAGAGAGGTTGAGTAGCAGCGGTATCTTGTTGCGAACTTCATTCACCAGCGACTGGAGCCACCACATCTCCGTACGTGGGATAGGATAGTGCTGCAATCTCGAGTACTGGGGGACGAATCGATCCAGGGAAGGCCCGCCTTGAGTACTCGCTCTGAGCAGCAGCGAGATCAGGCTTTTGACGATCCGCGATTCGCTGTCGCTGAAGTAGGTGGTGGCAGTGCTAGATGACCATTCTTGGATCTTGAGTCTGAACCGCCGTCTAACGCAACTGAAGAAGT
>JAASFU010000544.1:0-20472 GCA_023333955.1 Globisporangium paroecandrum | reverse complement strand
GGCTCCTCGATAGTGAAGCTTACGAGGTTATTGCACAAAGGTAGGAAGGCGGATGAACCTTTCGGATTCATCATAGAGTCCCTACGTTATGAGCGCTTCAACATGGAAGCTCATCAGAAATCCTTCTCTCTCCTCTTCGTGTTTCTCTCTTCTTCCTCCTTCACTTCAAAGCCGAAAGCGCGAAGACAACAGCGTGGTGAACAGAGCGAGAGCCAAGAGCGCTGCGGCACTGATTGCATCTACGGCAGCCGCTACAACCACGGACGAGGAGAACCCTGAACCCCTGAACGACCAACGCTCCATTAAGTACTGAATACATTCTAATATCTACCATTTTCTGCTCACTTGAGACTTTTTCCTCTTCTTGATGATGATTTTCCTAGGTGTACGGTACCCTACGAACTTATCTGAAGGGCTGCTGTAAATGCTTGGGTTGAGCCTGGATCCTTCTTTCCCTTCCTTCCACAAGCAGAAAGCAAAACCAAGCCAAGCGCGAAAAAGCAAAAGCGAAAGCGGAACAGAGAACCCAGGAGATACGATGGACGAAGAGATGAAAGCCCCTGACGCCACTGCCGCCGCCGCCATCGCGCCACCTCCCGCGCCTGCTGTCGCCGCTGGCGACGAGAAACGTTTCGAGATCAAGAAGTGGAACGCCGTCGCGCTCTGGTCCTGGGGTGCGTGCATGCGCTTGCTGTTCTGCGCGCGTTGTAATGAATCATTTTTGTGACGAGGAGAAGCAAACGTGAACGTCGCTGACCGCGCTGTTGTTTTTTATACTTTGTGTATGTACAGATATCGTTGTGGACAACTGCGCGATCTGCAGAAATCACATCATGGACTTGTGCATCGAGTGTCAGGCCAACCAGGCGTCGGCGACGAGCGAAGAATGCACGGTCGCGTGGGGTGTCTGCAGTACGTTTGTTTCCCTTTTGGATTGTTTTGTGCCACATGCTCAAAGCGCTCACAAAGCAGAGCGTACTCGCCTGCCTTACTCCTTGTAATGCTGACGTGTTTTTGATTGTTTATTGTTTATTGTGTGCTGTGCTGTGCAGACCACGCGTTCCATTTTCACTGCATCTCGCGATGGTTGAAGACCCGCCAGGTGTGTCCGCTGGACAACCGCGAGTGGGAGTTCCAGAAGTACGGCAGATAGAGCGCGAACAAGAGAGAGAGAGAAAGCGCGATCGAATGGCCGGCCTCGCGAGCAGATTTCCCCCACGCATTTCCCCATCCATATCAATTTATCGCCTTCGGACAAAACTCACCAGAAACAAACGCCAATCGAATGGGGAAAAGCAGCACAAGCAGCAAGTGAGCACCAGCGAAAGAGTCCATTTGCTTCTTGATCAATACACACAGGAGGTATGCGTTTCTTGACTCTCTAGTTGTTGGTCGCTTGCCTGCGTGTGGTGTTCATATTCTCGCAGCCACTCACGCACGATCCATAGCCAACAAAGAAAGCCCGCACAAATTGAACCCATTCATGTGCTGCTGTTGTTGTCCATGGTTCTGATTTAACCTACCTACCTACCTTCCCTGCTGGTCTGCTTCCTGTCTGTTTGCTGTTCTCGCAAGCAATTCGCTGTTCTTGTCGCTGTTGGTTGCGTGGGCCAGCTGCTTCCTCACGCAAAGTTCAAGAGCGACGGGTCGATCTTCTGTCCCTTGCCGCCTCGGCGCTTGCTGCCCTTCTTGGCGCCTCCCAACGCGGCATCCGCGACCTCGTCCGGCTGCTGCTTTCCGCCGCCGCTGCTGCCGGCGCTCGGGGAGCGCTTGAGAATAGCCGACGGACCCTTCTTCTTGCGCTGGATAAACTCGGTCGCGAACGCCGACACGCGCGGCGTCGAGCCCAAGTACGCCGCGAGGTACTCGCGGATCTCGCCAGGGTCCTCCAGCGACGCGCAGTACTCCATTAATGTCAGGTCGTTGCGGCCGCTGATCAACTGGAACTGCTTGCCAGCCCACGACATAAACTCGGACGACACGCCCGTGCTGCCAAACGCATTCGACACCTTCACGTCCGCTGGTCGCTCATTGTTGGAGCTGCTGGTACTGGTGGAGCTCTTGGCGGCTTGCGCGGCGCCAAAGTTCCAGAACGAGGCGTCGTCGGCCTTCGGAGGCGTTGGGCTGGCAGTTTTCACTGAGCCAGCAGCTCCGACAGCCTCGGAGCCGTTTGAAGCGCGAATCTGCTGGCGGCTCTTCAACACCGACACGGGCACTGGGCCGAGCGAGCGCGAGGGCTTCGGTGCTGGCGCGGCGCCGAGCGACGTCCCGGCGACAACGTTCACCCAGTGGGAGCTCGCGGGTGCCGCTCCCTGGCTCTGCTTGGCGCGTTCTTGCGCCAAGCGCTCTTCTTCCGCCAAAATGTCGCGCAGAGACTGCTTCTTGGACGCTTGCGTGAGCTGCGTCGCAGCCGCTGGGACGCCCCACGGACTCGCGCCGCTGCTGGATGACGAAGGCGCAGGCGGTTGAGGCGCAGAGGATGTAGGTGCAGAGGATGCGGAGGAAGGTGCAGATGGTCCTGCGAGGGACGCCACGCCAAGCATCATCTTGAGCTGCGCTCCCATCTGCTCCAAGTTCGTCACATTCGAGGTCTCTTCCATCTTCTTGCGCAGCTCGCGTTGCTCTTCTTGTTGGATCTCCTGGAGAGACTTCGTTGGCGCGGCACTTGGGTCCACCCATGCGCCACCGCTCTTGTTATTGTTGCTGTTATCGGCTGGTTTGCCCTTTTGCTTTGGTGCAGCAGTCGCCACAGCTGCAGTCTTCTTCGCATTGCTACTGCTAGTGGTTTCCGCCTTTGCCGCAGTCTGCTTCTGAGTAGCTGCTGGTTGCTTAGTCGCTGGTGCTGCTGGTCGAGGAGAAGACGCCACAGCTGGAGCTGGAGGTGCTGCTGGCTTGTCGGGGCTGTTGCTCAGTGCGTTGCGCACTTCGTCAGCGGCCTTGCGCTTTTCCTCGTTTTGGATCTCATGGAGGGAGGAGAATGAGCTGCTCAACTCGCTCGTCTTTGGTTTTCCCCACGGGTCAAGAGGCGCATCCGCCTTCTCCTGGGTAGCTTGCGATTGCAACAGCGCATCCACGGATGAACTGTTGCTGCCGTCGCTGCTTTGCTGCACTTGGTTGAATAGTGGCTCGCCGCCCAACACTGGTGCGTTCATTGAGCTCTGCCAGAACTCATTCTGCTGTCTCGCGCCGCCGTCGTTCAGGAACAGCGAGTCGCGCATCGCTGGATCGTGCGAACCAAACTGGTGGTGGTGCTGCGTGCGGAAGTCCGACTGGAACTGCGGCTGCATGCCTGTGTGGAAGTTATCGGTTGCGTTTCGGTCCTGGTCGTTGCCGCCAAAGATGCCCAGCGCACTCATAATACCTTCTCGCTGCGTTCGCTGCCAGGAGCTTTGCTGCTGCAAAAGCATGTGCTGCTGTTGTTGCTGTTGTTGCTGTTGTTGGTGTTGCTGCTGCTGCTGTTGGTGCTGGAGCTGCTGCTGGTGCTGGAGCTGCTGCTGGTACAGGTGGCTCTGCTGCTGACGAGCGATCTCGAGGCGCTGCATCTCCATGCGGATCTTCTCTTCCTGGTTCAGCTGGAGCATGCGCTGGTGCTCCTGCTGCTGCTGCAACTGCAGTATTTGCTGTTGCTGCAGCTGTTCTTGGCGCTGCTGTTCCTGCTGCAATGCGAAAAGACGTTGACGTTCATTTTCCGCAGCGATCTTTGGACTTGGCTGTGGCGGTGGGGTCGCGAATGGTACTTGGCCATGCAGGAATTGACTTGCCAGAGGCGTGAACTGACCTTCTTGGCCGAATCGGATAGGCAGATGCGGCTTGAAGTACCCAGCCTCAAACCATTCACGCATTTCCGCCGACTTGAAAGGACCTTGCTGGATACCCTGCGGGTCCAAGTAAAACCATTCGTCGCGTACCTCCATCGCCATTCTCAACGGCTCCAACGTCGACAACGGCTCACCGCCGAGCTGCTGCAGCGAGAAGCTCTTCTCTTCGCTGCCAAGCGAAAACTGCTTCGTGTCCGGAATGCCAAATTGGTTCTCCACCGATGACGACGACTGGTTGAAAAAAGAGGAGCCGTGGTCTCCCAATGAACCAGCAGCACCATTGCCACCGCCGAGACCGCCGATGTCTGTCGGCTCGTCCCATTGAATGTCTTCTTCGTCGCTGTCGTCGAATTGGCCTGCAGCAGCTGCAACTTCGAGCTTTTTGTCAAACTCGTCCAGATCCCCATTGTGCTCTTTCTGCAAAAGGTCGCCAAAAATGTAAGCTTAGTCTGTAAAAGAGAAATTGGTTACAGCCACTTTCTTTTGAAGTACATTGCGTACCAGATCCACAGCCACCGGCGCGTTCAGCTCGTCGCGCATTGCATCCATTTCTCGTCGGAACCGCTCGGCAGCTACAGCCATACTCGACAGATCCTACACACAAACACACACAAATATCAATTCGCCGTTCGTACGGTACGTATCATGATGCATTTTGATGATGAGAAATGGCAAAACGCACCATCTCGTTGCTGTCGCCGCCGATGCCGTCGCCACCCACATCATCCCAAATATCGTCTCGCTGGCGAGAGGAGCTCGACGGTTTGAGTCCGCGCTGCCACGTGCCCTCTTCACCCTGTTGCTGGTTCTCATTATCTCTCTATAGAGGGCAAGAACGATTCACCCATTGCAACAAATGAGTAAGCAGGTCTTTAATACAGGATCATGCACACATAAGAAATGCATCAATCACAAAGCCACTTACTTTCGCTGATTTGTCCCATTTCTCGTCTTCCCACTTGCCATTCGAGCGGCTGCGATCCGATTGCTGCTGCTGTTGTCCGTCCGTCCCGCTTTGCCCGGTGGTTGTGCCTCGTCCACGGCCGCGTCCGCGGTTGCGGTTCAATTTCCACTGCTCGTAGATCTCTTCATAGTCGAATGGCAGAGTCGACACGGGCGGCAGCGCAAGATCGGATGCCACCATGGTCTCGGGCGGGAACTCGGGTGGAGAGGTCGTCGTGAAGTGGAGCGCGAGCAGCTCTTCCTTTGAGTAACGCAACACTGTGTGTGTGGTGTAACGCAGCCATAGTCAATCCAGCGTTAGTATCATATAGCCACTCACTGTGTGATGCATTTGCACATTTGCATGCAACAACCATCCCCAGAAAAAAAGATACGCAAAATGTATGCATGAAGGTGTGGCGTACCTTTGCCTTTACGTCGGGACGCATCCGCGACACCCTGTGGATCGTGGTGTGCCGCGCTCGCGCTGTCTTTGGCCACGCCTGCGCTGCCATTGTTGTTCGCTGCTGTGACGAACCCTTCGCCGTCCTTCGACCATTGCGGGCGGTACGCGGATCCCTCCGACTCTGTTCGTCCCCGCCCTTTCATCGCAAACATCGTGCGCGGACGCAGCGAAATGCCCCCACCATCTCCCGCCGCTGCTGCTGTTGCTGCAGTTGCGCCCGCACTGCCAGCACTAGCAGCACCAGCTGGTGCTCCCGTCGGCGGCTTGCCGTCATTGCTGCTGCTGGCTTTCGCTGGATCGTCGGGTTGCTGCTGCTGCGCGCCGTTCGCGGCGTGTTTCTTGCGGTGCTTGGCGGTCTTGGTGACGAAGTCGTCCTCGCCCTCGTCGCGCTTCATCATCGTGGCTGTTTTCTCTCTTTGGGCTCTGGTGGCTCCGGTTGCTGGTTGCTCGTGGCTCTCGCTCGTCTCGTGCAGGTCACACACACACACAGGTAGGTGGAGCTGCTCGCTTTTTGCTTCGCTTTTGCGCTGCTGTTTGCTGTTTTGGCTCGCGTGGGGCTGTTTAGCGCAGCGTCCAGGCTTCAAAGGATTGGGGCGAGAGAGCGGCGAGCAGTCCACCTCCCCCCTTTTTAAAAGCGAGCAAAAGCGGCTGGGCGAACCGAGCCGGTTCACGTGGACCGGGCCTTCGAAGTGGTTGCTGTGTTCCAGAAAGAGAGGTACATTCATAAAAATGTATCACAGTAAGGTTGAAAATGATAGGCTTGATAAGTGAAATTGAGGTGAAGTGCACCTTGTTTTGTAAAACGGGGCTGAACTTGAAGATTGCCAGCTTCCAACTTGCAGTGGTGAATGGGAGAAATGGGAGAAATGGGGAGAAGCATGGATAGAGCTGAGTTTGTCGTGGAGAATTCTTCTGCCTCGAGCAGTGAATGCCCTACGGACACTACTGTCTCTAGCCAAGCTATCTTTCTCTAGTGGTGAGATAGCTGTATGGCATCGGTTCCATGCTGAAATGCTTTTGTAGCGCACTTCCATCTCTTCATCAGCTTGCTGAATCTGCTCATTAAATAATATTCAAACCACCACAACGACACCAGCCAACTAACTATACCCCCTCTCGTCTCACTCCGCTCTTGATCCTCCTTCTTGTTTCTTCTTCATTTTTTTGTTTTCCTTTTCGCAACCGCCCTCAACGCGATCCAGAGCGGAGAGTTCGGACTGGACTGGAAGGGGGTCTTCTACTACTTTACAATTCTCCACCACCAAGGTCTTCTTCGCTTCGCTCCACAAGCTTCGCCAATCACATGATGACACACGGAAGTCGGCGGCCCTGGCGGCCATCGGCTCGTCCAATGTCCGGTCGCAGTCGCACCGCTTCCTCGTAGATCAGGTTCGCACGTCGACGTCGCCGCCACCAGTGCTGCAGGAGCACCACCGCCTTGTGGTCGATGCGGTCCTGTTCTTCCAACGGAACGGACCCAGGTCCGTACACCGTGAGCAGCCCGACGCCCGCGGGGTCAAACACGCGCGGTTTCCTCACGATTACCTTGGTCATCGTCCGCTCCTCGGCTGCGTCAAATGAGTCCACTTCTTCGATCACGGCTCGCTGGAAGCCAATCATGTCGTCTTCAAACGACTTCTTCTTGCTGTCAGGCACCAGGGGCCAAATGAACGCCGCCAAGATCCCAGTCGCGCCAGCGACAATCTCGTAACTCGCACTGATCGTGTTCATCGCCAACGAGCGAACGCCGAGGTACGTGCCGCTGATCAACTCCACTGGACTTCCTGACGCGAGACCACGGGCTGGCAGACGTACAAGCTCGACGAGACCATGACCAAGACGATACACGATTCGGAACGGATTCGCATACACTGAGACTGTGTGCAGACCGCTCAGCACGAGGATCACGGCTTGCTGTTGGTACCGCCGCGTCACTCTCTCGATCACGCTCGTTTTTGGCTCGTACAGGTGATTGAACGTCAGTTTTGTCAGGTACAACCGGAAATCTTTCACGTTCGACTCGGGAAGGTACACTGCAAGGCGCCGACCCGACGGACCGAGCGTCTTGATATGGCGACCACCATTGAGCTCCATGCTGAACTTGAATCGAATGGACTCAATGTTGAGCTCTTCGATGTAGATCCCGTCTGTCATGACAGTCCCGTTTTCATCGGCAGTGCCACCACTCGCGCCACTGTTTGCGCCAAGGCCGCTGCCAGCGTAGTCCAGATTCGTGTTCACAATCTCTTCAAATGTGTGCTGGCTCGTGAGTCCTTCGAGTCCCTGGAACACGCTGATGAGGTTCACGACAAACTTCTCGTCCGTCGAGATCTCCACTTCTTGCATAATCAGCTCAATGAGCTCATAGTGAACCACCTCACCTGCATTGCAATTCGAGTTCCAAAGCATGCGGAACTGCACCACACTCAAGTTTGTCGTGTCCAGCTGCTCGAAGATGCCTCGATAGCGGTAGTTCATCGCGTTGCGCCAGCGGTCGCGAAGCCGCACCGAGACGCCTTCTTTCACTTGATGTACTTTCGGACCGAGCACGACTTCAGCGTCCATCTGGTTGTCCATCTGCAGGTTGCCGAGCGAAAAGATGATCTCGCTGCTGCCTCCAACACACGAATAGAGAAGACCCAAGCGCTGCATCGACAGGTACGCCACTTCGACCATGTTCGAGTTCGCATTGTGAAGAAACGAAAAGCCGATGCTTGGAATCGACAAGCCCACGTTGAGAATGTTCGTAGGGTCGATGTGTTCGCGCACAGACGTTCGAAACTTCAGCGCGACTTGCACTTCGCCCACGATGTCACCAGTCTCTGGATGCCGCATCTCCCACCAGTGGCCTTCTTTGCGTCCCAGCGATCGCTTCGCCTGCTCGCCATTGTTGTACGACCACGCGAGCGACCGTTTTGTGTTGACTCCAAAGCGAGACCACGCTTTCTTTGGAATTCGAATCTCCACGATTCCGGAGCTCTGCTTCATGTCTTCATCTCGATAAACGTCATCTTCCGACATCTCTGACGAAGCGTATGACTGGCTCACGCGCTCTGCGTCACTCAGGTGCAGTGCGTCGTTCATAATCTCGTCTTCGTTGTCCTCGTAAAACACAGGACGTCGGGGCAAAAGCGAGCCATTTGACGGGTTCGGGGTCTTGGCTTGAGTGGACGGCGAGCCCAACGGCGTTTGCATCATCTCGAACGGTCCCGACTCCTCTCGTCCCATGGGGCTTCCCGGAAGCGTGATGTCGTTCTGAAGTTGACCGCCATGGAAGAGCGCGTCATCACTGATCCCAATCGACGTCGTCTCCATTTCGCGCGCGAACATGTCGGCATCCTTTTGGTTTTCGTAAAAGTTCAGCAACAGCTTTTTCGGGCGAGACGTGCACGCAAATTCCGTGTCGGAGTCAAAACGGTAGACGTGCGCAGTCTTCACTTCTTTCGACTCGATCACAAACGACTACAGCAGATACACAACAAGGGATCAGAAATTGTCTGTACGCAGAAGAAAAAACGAGAAGAAAGTCAAGCAAGCTCACCGATTGGTTGTCCGTTTCAATAAGAAACTCGGCCGATGCGTCGTGTTTCAGCGAGATGTCGTTCTTCAAGCGAGCTGCAATCACTTTCACCTCCAAAATGTAGCTTGGTGGCGTGTTGATGCTGTGGTCGCGAAACACGAGCACGCGCGAGGATCTCTCGACGATGATCTCAGCTGTGATGCTCCTCAATTCCTTGCCAAGTAACCAGAATTTGAGTCCATCAGCTCCTTTCTCTCGATCCAAGTTGGCGAAATCGTACACGCGGGAGAACGGAGACGCAGAATGGTGCTGACCAGCAGCGACAGCGCGGCACGAAACGCGTCTTGCTCCGTCGGGCTTCACCCACGCAAACGGGACGTACTCCATGCTTCGAATGACAGTCATTTCGTCTGAATAGTTCTCCTGGTTCACCAGCAAGTCCGAACTCGACTCGTTGCAAACGAGGTACATCGGCGGATCATCACGCATGAGCGTCACGACCATACTCGCGCCAACCGTGCTGATCCGGACGCGCACGCGGTGCATGTCGATGTCGCTTCGCACAAACCCATCGCGGTCGTACCCGTCGCTCGTCGAGCCTTTCCAAGTCGGCGCCACTGCTCCTTTCAGTTTCAGAGGAAACTCTTTTTCTTCAACCACGGAGAACGGTCCACTCCACTCGGCTCCACTGTGATTCATGCGGATATACACCTCTCGATTCGCATTCTTTGCAGATCGGTCAAAGTCGAAATGAGTCGAGGTTGGATCGCCTTTCTTCGACGATGCTTTGAAAGTAGGGAGCTCAACGACTCGGTCATTGTCTCTCCCATGCTGCGAGATCTTGAACGGGGCGTTTGTCTTATTCACAAACACAAAGCGAGACGTGACCACCACTTGCGTTGTTCGGTGGAACTGTCCCATCGGTCGCTGAATCGAGATTCCGATTTCGTTTCTTGACTTTGGACCCAACTTGCTCCCAAACTTCAACGTGATCGGCGCTTGAATGCCGACAACTGTCGAGTGGATCTTCTCAGACCAGCGAGAGACCTCGTGGTCAATGATCGTGCTCATCTCGAAGGCTTGACCGGGGCAATCCATCAGGCGTGGTACAGGTCGTTGAGGCACGAGTTGAGGGGCATGCAGCACGAGCGGATTGATCTCGTCTGCGCATCGAAAGAGCATCGTCTGGACGTGCGACTGGTTGTATATCCACAGCGAGCAGTACAGCACAATGCGGGGGCTTCCGTTGTCCGCAGCAGTGAAATCCAACCGCGAAATGACTTTCTTCGACTCGGTGTCTTCGTACTGGAACAGCACATCGTCGCTCTGCAACGACGGGATGAACTCCACAATCGGGTACCACTGACCGTGCGCTCCGAGCATCGACCGGACCTTCCGATCCATACCGTCTCGGTAGATGCAGTCTCCCAAGTTGATCGGCCGCGTCCAAATCGAATCCATCTCAGGCAAACGAAGCATTAGCTCGGCATTCTTCAAGAATTTGTGAAGGTGAACTTCTTCGCCTGGCGAGAGCGTTCCAGATCGCAAAAGGAGCTGCGTCTCGTTCGCGACAACTTTGAACTGAACTCGGATCGGAAGCGTGTTCTCAAACACCAAGCACGAGTGCAAGCAAATCTGGTGCTTTGTTGCGTAGGTCTGCAACTCGCCTCCATCCTGTGAAGCATTGCCGCGCGTGATGACGTTTTGGTGGTCTTCACGATACACTTTCCGCATGAACGACATTATGTTCACGTAGAAGCAGTAGCCTGACGCGCGTCCATCTTCCGGCTCGAGAATCATGATCGAGGAGCCGGCTGTCAATTTGTTCAGATCAGCGATCACAGTTGGCTTGCACCCTTCGACCTTGATGATGACAGATTGCTTATCATCGCCAAACATTGCGCTCAACGGGACCGAGATCTTGCTGTCTGTCATGAGCATCGTGGTTTTCTCAGGCTTCTGCATCATCCCGCTCTGTCAACCATGCAGCATTTGTTTACGAGTTAGTACTGTAGCTCTTCTCACTTCACAGAAAGCAACATATGCTTCAGCTACCTCTCCAGGCTTCAAGTCGGTTCGCGACGTCCAAAATTCCATGTCGATGCTTGTATCTACAAGAAAGTTATACCATAACAAAACAGAAATTAGCGACCAAGATAAGGAAGAACCAGCACACTCTGATCGTCACGTACCATTCTTCAGCTGAACCGGAGAGCTGAGCAACAGCACACGTCGAGACTCATCACGCTGCGCGACCTTCACCTCCGCGAGAACCTTGTCGCCTTGAATGAGAAATTTACCGGCTCGTCGAAGAGGGCAGAGTAAGCTGCTCCTTGTCGATCCGATCATCACTTCGAGCGCCAGAGGTGGAATGTAGCTTCCACGAAGTCCCTCAGACAACACAATATTGTCCTTCGCGTTGTTCGAATTCGACTGCTGCTTCTTCAGAAGCTTCGCCTTTGGGTCCTTGATCGCCACGATCTTGAGAGGATCAAAGACCAGAAACTGACCGTCTTTCACCTGCTCTGGTTCGTTGAGCCGCTCGTGTCGAGGATCTCTCGAGTTCCGGACAAAATCTAAAGCGAGGAAAATCTCACCTGTCGCGTTGCCTCGAACATCGTGGAGTCGGTACCAGCGACTCAGCTTTGTACCCATTGAGCCCATGACGCTGCCTGCGAGGTTAATCTCGACCGTTCCGATCGAGAACCACTTTTCTTTTGAAACGGCGGTACTGTCATCTCTCCCCAGTTGTGGCTCTGAACTCTGCGGCTGCGAAAGCGGTGCGAACTCCTCATTGTCTTCGGCATCTTCGTCCACTTCAACGTACTTGTTCGTCACGTGGTCAAACACGAAATTCCGCTTGCCTTTGTCGGTGGACATCACATCGATTCGCAAAATTGGTGTGACGCCGGACTGAGCGCCACCATACGGAAGCGAAAACTTGTGTCGAAGATTCTCCAGTGTCTTCGCTTCTCGAGGATTCCACCAAGGCAGCAGCATCACTTCCACGCGCACGTCGTGGAAGCGAGAGTACCCTGGGAAGTTCCAGCCGTCTCGAACCTCAACGTGCAACGTTCCTGCATGAGAGGTATTCAGGTTCGCGAGGCGAATCGGAACACCGAGGTTGTTGAGCACGCACACACGTCCATCCTCTTTCTTCGCTTCTCCATCGGCTGCAACTGCGGCAGGCGTGCGCTTTTCGACGTAGAACACTTGCTTGCGGCGATTCTTCGCCACACTACTCAGCAGTCGCACAAGCGCATCCGTGAAGTTCACGTTCAGCCGCTGCATTGCACTGATCTCCATGGACGTTCCTGATCCACCTTCCTCGTTTCTCACCTTGGCATACGCACGCCACGGCTCGATAAACGGCTCCCAATCCGCGAGCGCAGTGTTGTAGTAGCGTGCCGAGATCTCCAGACTCGCATCCAGAACGTAGTCGAGCGAAAACTCACTCCTCGTCAAACCTTGCAGCTTCATGTCACTGAGTGCAAAGTTCATCACTGGGATGTACGTGTCCAACGCAACCACCGAGAGGCTTCGCTTGATGACTTCAAACACCACCGAGTAGCAGGACATGGTGATGCGGTCGTGGATGCGACCAACACGCAAGCGCGTTCGGAAAAGCGTTCGATGTCGCAGTTGCTTCTCGTTGGTGTCCCCCAGGATTGCGAAATACGACTGATAGTTCAGCAACGGGATGTACGACGACGCAGTCGATCTCGGTCTTGGTCTGTTGTGCTCGGTCTCGTTGGATTCGATGAAATTGTTCAGTCCCGCCGATGTCGCAGTCGAGATTCGGCTTCGGTTTGTCGGAGATCCATACGCGCCTCGACCAGCGCCACCGAAGCCGGAGTACATCGGTCGAAGATCCATCAGATCGTTGTCGTTGAACGTGAATTGCATCGAGTGCATGCGCTCGGTCGGATAGGATTCAGTGATTCGGGCACTGCTCGAGTCAAAATCTGCCGGTGATGAAAACTTAATGCCCTCTTTGCCCTCGCCGACACTGCTGTCGAGCCTCGTTAAAGCGTCATCGAGAGGATGATCTGGCACCTGGTCCTCGTCACTTTGCGTCAGCGCTTCCAACAACGCAAAGAGCAACTCGAGCCTTCGATCTGCTTCCAGTTTCACTTGCCCAAGCGAAATCACGACTGAACGGTGACAAACTGGTCTCCTTCCGGACTCGTCGATACAGAGTTTACACTCGTCTGGAATATCAGTTGTCATCTTGTGAAGCCGGATGTCGTACGTAAACCAGAATTTATCGACTTGCGCCAATCGAAGCGCGACTTCTTCCGTGAGGACAAACAGCGCCGTTGGACCCAAGTGGATCTTCAGGTTCTCCATGTTTGGATCTGCGCGATACGTGAACGAGCTCTTCTCAATCGAAAGCTTCGCCACACAGTGGGAATCTTCGATATACGCTTCCAGCATCGGCGCTCGAATATGGATCCAGAGTTCCGAGACCTTGTACCACGGAGCTGGACTTGCAGTGGTAGTAGTCGCATACTTCTCAAAGTCGTTCGATTGGGACTGATTGGGGTCTATCCACAGAATATCTAGGACCTCGACCACTTCAAAGATCAGATCCATGAAGTTAAGAGGCATCACCCATCCTGACACGTCCATGTCGACGTGTAAGCCTTTCTTCACCACAAACACATCAGGAGAAGCCGATGCACCGCGATACGTCACGCTCAGAGACAAGAACTTCCCGTTCCTGATTCGATCCGAACGAAGCTTCGCAGGAGTCAGCACACCGTTCTTCAGGTTCAGGAACTCGTCGCCGATGTGAAGAAAACCAAAGTTACTTGCTTTGCGGTGATCCATCGCACTCAAATACTTGACGCCGAGGAAAAGGCGGAATGCTGACTTCTCTGGTTCCGAAACTCCGTGGACGTCGATCGAGAACACCAAATCTGAGACGCTGAAAGTGATCCAGGACGCGCTTTCATCGTGCAGCTCTGCCGAAGGACGATACGAATCCGAGAACCCGCCGAGCAGAAGCTGTTCTGGGTCGAAATACCGCGCATGCGGAGATAGTCGTGCTTTGCTGTACTCGTCTTCACCACGAAATGAAACCCGTTCATTGTCATCAAAGTAGTACGAGTCGCCATAGACAGAGTCATAGTCGTCGTAGTCGTCGTTCTCTTCTCCGTGTTCCATCATTGCTCGCTTGGCTGCATTTCGAGCGCTGTTCTCAATGCACACTTTCCACTTTTCAAGCTCGTCCATGTCGATCGAGCTCAGCACTTTGCACAGCACGCCCGAACTTGTCCAGATCTCCAGCAGGTTACATCGCTTGCCAGCGCCTGCGTACGGACCTCCGCGGGAATTCGGTCGCAGGATCACCTTGCAGCCGACCACTCTAAACTCGTCCAAAAGCTCAGCACCAGAACCATTTTCGTGCACGGAGAAAACGGAATCTTCGTCAAGATGACACCACGAACGCCGCCAGCGACGGAATGCGAGCGTGTCGTCTCTTGTGAACAACCAGCCCATCATTTCATCCCCCTGGTAGTACGTCCATCGACTCTTTGCCAGTGCCAGCCGAACCATCTTGCGCTTTCGCACAATCGCACCACGGATAAACCGCTGCACAACCACGATCGCACGCGTTGCTTTCGCCCAGTCCGGCTGGATCGGCACTGTATTCGTCTCGTTGTTGACCAACTGCTTCAGAAGTGCACGATACGAAGGCTGTTGCTTGATCTCACTTGGAAGCTCGATTTTCTTCGCGGCGCTGACGAACAACTGGAGATGCTCCATCTTGATTTCGTACGAGTAGCTGCTGTTCGTCACGGCTGATACTGCTGTTTCGTCCAGCATACTCGTGTTCAAAGAACTCGTGGGGGCATACGACGATAACGATGCTGACTCGGAACCGGACGGAATTGTGCTCAATCCTGTGCCGATGCTTGGGTGCACGTAGCTGGTGTACTGCGTTGAAATGCCGTTGGAGAATTCATACCATTCCTGGAGAAGCGTGGTCATTTTCGACTCATCAAAGACGAGAATCGAATCACCCAAGTGCAGCGAGATCTTGGAGCCATACGTGGAGACCTTGCCCTTGACTGCGTCTGGGTGCTGATCATTAAGATAGTCCATCGTGAACTTGATCGACGGCACTCGGGGCGATTCCTCCGTATCCAGAGTGTGATCGACACCACTTGACGAAGGATTGGTCACACTGGATGCTACACAGTAGTTGCCACGGCCGTCCTCGTATGCCATGTTCTGGATGTAGTAGTCCAGCGACGACACTTCGTATAGATGATACGCAAATAAGTCTGGGCCAAAACCTTTAATCACCAGCTTGGGGTAATCCAGCGTGGCTTCAGCGATCAGCCTCTTTGTCGCCGCGCGCACGAGATGAAATGTTAGCGAGTCTGCAGTCAGCGATACTCGAGACACCAGGCGTGACGGCGTCACCTCGGCTGCTTTCACCAACGGATGCCGGAACGTCAGCACTCTGCTTTCCTCCATGGAATCAATGCGAAGCTGCAAGTCGGATCCGGATTTGAAGCGAAATTGCGTCGTCAGAGGCTTTCCATCCACTTTGATCAACAGCAAACCAGGCTTGATCGCTTCTTTCGATGCCGCCAAACTTTTCTCCGCACAGCGTTTTACGACCACGTCACCCCCACTTTCTGCTGATGTCATGTCGAGAATGAGCCCAGTCGGGCCTTTCGGGAACACGATGCTGATTTCTGGGAGCGGAATGCCCATCGCGTCCCCCACCTCATGAAGTAGACTCGCGAACGGCACTGTCTGCTCAGTCACGTCCTCCACGACACTCTGGTTGCGCAGCGACATGACCAGCTCAAACGGCAATTGCTGCTCGATAAAAGTCGCACGCACCCACACGTCACTCTTCTTCAAATTGTCGAGCTCGTCTTTCTTCATCGACAAAATCTGCTTCCAGAGCAATAAATAATCTTCCGCCATGTGCGCGACTTTCTCTGGATCACTCGCTGCGTGCCGCTCCGTCGCCTTGAGGTGATCGGACACCATCACGCGCCAATGCTCGTGGCCGCTATAAGAGTCCAAGATCAAATTCAATACCGAGAGCTGGTCTTCGTCGAGCGCCATTGACACCTTGGAAAGATGGAACACCGCATCGTATCGCGGGTCGTTGGTCTGCGCGTGCTGGGTCGCAGTGTTCATCGTGAGCTTGAGTGACACTGCCATGGGGGCGATCAGGAATCGGTGCGCGTGCACGTTCTCTCCCGCGTTCCACCAATCTGTGCGCGCCGTCTTTGATCCCATCTCCTTGAGCTTCGCCAGCGTCGAGGTCATGATCTTTGGGTGCACTCGCGAGTGGATGAAATGCAGCGCGTGCGGGTCCACATACGCTGACAGCTCGAGCGCGCTGATCAGCTTAAACACCAGGTGATTCTTCTCTTTTTCTGCGGGCTTCTTGTCGTCAAAGCCGTCGATCCGCCAGTTGCTCGGCGTTGTGACTGCAGAGAGCGCGCCGAGTGTGATTCCTGCCGCGAACTTGACTGAGTGCTCGCCCGTACTAGTACTACTGTTTCTGCTATTCCTCATTGAGCCTGTTGATGACGGCGGTGGCGTTGGAGATGATGATGACGAAGAAGAAAACACCCCTCCGCGCGTCGGGAACCACGAGCCTTCTATTCGAATGTGCAGATTCCGGACGTCGATCTGCAGGTTGTCGATGAGCTTTGTCATCGTGCGTCCGATCCAGCCGTCCGTTCCGAAATACCCTTCACTCTCGTGCGGTACCATGTACTCGGGCACCTGTGGTCCGGTCCATCGGTCGAGCAGGTCCTGCTCCAGGTGCTGCATTTTCTGCTCGAGCAGCGCCGCGATCTCCTCTTGCTGTGCGTCCTCGTCGTGATGCAGCGGCTCGAGCACGATGAGCACGTCGACGAACTTGATCTTGGCCGACGCGCCGCCAAATATCGCGGCGATCGGCAGGTCGGCTTCAAACTGGCCGATGAAGCCGCTCTTGAGCCGGAACGGCAGCCACGACGGGATGATGCTCTTCTTCAGCGCCAGGTTCTCGAGCTTCAGGCGCTCCGACGACTTCCAGAGCTTCGCCGACACCTGCACGCTCTCGCTCTCCACATACTGGCCGAGGAAGTAGCAGATCCACGACTTGAGCGGTCCTTCGAGCATCGTCTAGCTGTTTGCCTGTGTGGATGTGATTTGATTGACGAATTGCCTGCGACCAGACGGCAGGCACGCGGGCTTCTGTTCACGCAGGCTCGTGGAGAAAGACGCGGGTGTGTGCTGTACGCGTCTGGGCGTCTGCGTGCGTGTGCGCGTATGTGTTGAACGCAGACGGCGATGCGGTCGAGCAGCAGCAGGAGAAGGAGTGGGAGGGCGTCGTCGCCGTCACCGCCTTCCCTCGCAGTCTGTTAAGCGGCCTGCTTTGCTTTTTAATCTCTTGCCTTCGTAGCCTTTTTGGCTTTTGCCTTTGCAGGCGTTCGATTATTGGAATTTTGCTCTTGTCGGACTGACGCCTTTGCGATTCAGCATTTTCTGAGAAAAATGGATTCCATGATTGGCTGAAAAAGGTTATAGAAGCATTATAGCCAATCGTGATGGCGAAAAATTGGGAGATGGACGCGGTGGTCTAGGGCTCGGTTTGGTGATGCGACGTTTGTCAGCGTAAGTCGGATTTTGAGAGGTTTTGTTGAAGCGAGCGAATTCATTGGATGGATACTATCATACAATAATCAAGCTCAAAATACACTACGTATGGTAAAGAGGTATGAAAATCAGCACCGTTCATCGCCTAATTTTTTCGATGAGATCGACGCAGCTCGATTTTTCCGAGTTGGCTGGCGCTCGAGTATGAGCTCAAGCTTGTCTCTCAGGCAGCCATTATGCTTTACTCCCGTATATGACCAAAGACGACATGGAGCTGTAGAACACTACTAAATCCCTCAATACTCGTAGAAGTTTCAAAGCTATTTATCATCTACTCGGTCATTGATCTAGCGTTTCGCTCGCTTTGCTTTGTCGGTCAGTCGCAGTGCTGCTTACGAGTGTTGCCCATATAGAGTTTGTCTTTACCTTCCAGTACGTTCATCTGTACATCTATCGATAGATTACAGCGGCTCACTGTCTTCGTCGGCTCGTGGACTTCGGCAGCCTACACGCAGAAAACCCCAACATTAGAGCCAACCATCACACTGAGTGTGCGAAGCAACATGCACACACTTACCAGCATATCGTCGTTGTCTCCACCGTCATCTCCCATTTCCGCTTGCGCTGTGGTAAAAGTGGTCGAAAATGAACATTTGCTTTGAGCTGCTCCGTTGACGTGGAGCGTGGTGGGCAGTGGAGTCCGGAGAGCAATCGCATGGCTACAAGTGTACTTGAGATAGATAGATAGACACACTTAGTTTCAACAAATGCCTTCCAGCAAACCCTGTTCAAGCTGACAATGATAAATCCAACCCCACCTCGCCAAAATCCCCACATCCATTCACCAAAACTCTTTCTCTAAACCTCAACTTCCCCATCTTTGTTCAAATTTCATCAAGCTCTAGCCAAAAGAAAAGAAGTTATCCCCTGCGATTTCGGACTTGCACGGCGCGAGGATGATACGCCTCCGTCCGAGTCGACTCGGGGGGTGTCAGCACGGGAAGACTCGGCGCGCTCCACTCCCCGGGACTGTACGTGCTGTCAAAGTCAAAGCGCACGCGCGCAACGTAGCTTTTGGCGAAGTCGAGCCCGAAGAGCACGGTGACCAACTCGAGATGGTTCTCGTTCGACCGGCGGACGCTCCCCGGCCAGTTCTTCCACACTTTCATCGCGCGGTCTCGCGAATACTGCACATGGTACGCCAGCGCCTTTGGGTGCCCCCGCCAGAACACTCGTATTGCCGCCTACACGTCGAACCATGGTATAGGCTTGTAAGTAAATTATCGAATAAACAGTCCGTATCTCCACTAGCAAAGCAAAACAACGTGGCATTACCTTGCTCGGCGACTCGGTCGCGATCTCTAACCGTGGCGGAGCAGGAATGATCCCCAAGCGCAGCTCCATGCGTCCGTGGTCAAAGCCGTCAGCGCGTCGAAACGGCTTTCTAAGGAATGCTGTGAACCTGGACGAGTGCCGAGACGCCTTGTACTCGATCTCGGTAAAGTCTGTGAGGATGGAGCTGTTCTCCGTCGTACGCGTGCTGTCGGCGTCACCAAAGCTCTCGGAGTGCACTGCATGGTGGCTGTCTGCGTCGTCATCGTCTCCGTTCTGGTTGTTGTTGTCGTCGTCGTCGTCATCATCGTTCTCGTGCAGCTCCTCTGGTAACAAGAACGCATCCAGCGACAGCATCACACGGTTCGCGTTCTCTGTTGGTGGTGGCGACGATGACAATAAGGAGTCATTGCCAGCACCAGCACCACTTGTAAACAGGTAGAGAGCCGAGTTCAGGCGCCGCCGTGGGGTCTTGGTGCGGAACCGCAGGCGAATCGGCCGCGTCGAGACCTTCAGCACGCAGAGCACGTCCGCAAAGTGCAGGTTCACAACGCTCACGTCATTCACCGACAGCAGTACATCGCCTTCCTGCATTTTAAACGAGAAAGAGAGTCACAGAATATATAGACGCACACGCAGCGTTAGCTCAACCGTCCCTCCACTCGTTTAATGTACCCATTCGTACATACGTGGATCTGATTCGACAGTTGTGCCACTCCATTCGCCGACTTGACGATCGTACGGGACACCTGGTCGCCCGCGTCCGAGTCGCCTTGGCTCTTCAACGTCAGCCCGAGCTTGTCTTCTGTGAACACCACCTAATACAATCAACCCAACCATAACCCAGAGCATCGAATTTAGCCACCGACCGATGCCAAATGCCGCGGAACGCATACGCTACATGCCACAGAGACAGACACTCGACGCACTTCGTAGTCGTAGCCCATGCCGTCGTCCTCGTCGTCACTACCTATGTCGTCCTCGTCCTCGTCGTCCTCCTCGCCAGTGTTCACCATGACGCTCGACGTGGACGACGGGCGGCCCGCGCCGAGGTGCAGAAGCGCGGCGGTCGTCGCCGGCTGGTACGCGCCGAGCCCCATGGAGCCTGCGCGCAGCCTCGACGCGTGGAGCTCCGAGTGGTATCGCTGGTGCTGCTGGTGCTGGGGGTTCTCCATGACGGCCATTCGCCTACTGTTGCTGTTGTTGCTGCTGCCTGTCGACTGGTCGGCTGATAATGAGCTGCTGCAGCTGGTGGCAGCGGTGCGCATCATCAGCATGGTCTCATTTCCGAGCATTCTCTGCACAGGCGAGTGAGCGGGCGGCTCTTTTCTCTCTCACCCAGCATTCAAGTTGCCATTTTCGTACTTTACGGAGTATGACTGCCACATGCAAAGTCGAGTCAGCCACACACATTTAATGTTTCTCACATCAATAATGGATGCTGATGTTCTCTATGTGACCTCTCTCTGGCGGTCAGTCTCAATCAAGTATCCTCCTTGCGTTCTCTGAGACTTCGACTCACCATGTAGAAATATGCCAAAAACAGAGAGCTCTTCTCTGGTGGTCTTGTGATAAGGGGCAGCATTGCTAACGCTGAGCCGATTGCGAGTGCCGCCGTAGTGCAAGTGCTACACATTTGCAGTTGCTGTTATTGAAGCGTGCCTGCCGCTGCTATCCGCTACCTCGACGCAAGCTCGTCTCTGGATTTGTATGTGAACAACGCCACGTCCAGGCCGAGTGTCTGCACACCAGTGAGTGGGATCTGTTCG
>JAASFU010000543.1:0-20501 GCA_023333955.1 Globisporangium paroecandrum | reverse complement strand
TTGGTTTGGCCGTAGTTGGAGCTGGAGCAGGGGTCGACGTTGGCTTGGCCGTGGTTGGAGCTGGGGTCTCCGTGGCCTTGTTGAAGCCCGCGCACATGTCCTTGTTGCTCAAGAGCTGCTTGGTGAGGATCTCCGGAAGCTCGTACGAGTAGCTGTAGTCGCCGAGCTGCTGCGGGTCGCCGTAGTTCCACATCTCGTCGCCGACATGGGCAAAGTACTTGCCCAGGGTAGGGTGCTGCGTGGCGTCCATGAGCTTGCCGTTCACCATCATGTTCTGCACGACCTTGGTGGTGGAGCCGACGCCCGAGATACCGCCGCAGGACTGCGACGCCGCGGTGAAAGCCGCCAGCGAGGTCTTGAGCTCGCCCTCAGTGAGTGGCACGCCGATGTGGCACAGGTGGTAGACATGCAGGAACATGTCAATGGCGCCGTGCCACGAGAAGAAGAACACGTCGCGAGGCGACGCGAACGTGGACATGGCGCCGCCGACCGCGTTGTGCACTTCGTTGTGCAGACCGAACTGGATGTTCTCGAGGAACGTCGCGTAGTCCTTGGAGCTGGTCACGATGCTCTGGAACGAGGCGAAACCGGCGCCGGACGGCACGGAGCGCTTCTTGAGGTTGTTGCGGATCATGCAACCGCACTTCTTCTTCTTGTCGTCGCAGTTGTCCCCGAATGGAGAACCCGTGACTTCGTAGCCGCTCGCGGTCTTGCCGTTGAGCATCATGGACGAGAGCGAGCTGGAGGACTCGCCACCCATGGCCCTGAAGATGTCTGAGCACTCGTACATGTTGCTGCACTTCTTGTTGGCCGCTTGCACGTACGCCGTGTGCACGTCGTAGTACGGGATCGTCACGCACGCGTACTTTGGACCGAGGTCGCGCAGGTAGCTCTCGTAGGCGAGCAGCATGCGGCGGTGCCACGTGAAGAACGCGCACGAGTGGTGCGCCTGCGCCTCGCCCATGTCCTCGATGTGCATCGCGGCGAAGTCGCTCACGATGCCGTTCTTGATCGCGAGCGACGCGGCTTCGAGGTACGTGCTCTGCTCCTCGGCCGTGAGCGAGCTCCAGGGCTTGCGCACGCGCTTGGCACCGCATGCGGCGTTGCCGCCGGCGAGCGTCGCGTCCGCCGACGCGGACGTCGAGGCGGCGGTTGGCAGCGACACGGAGACATCGGTCTGAATCTTGGCCTCGAGCGCCGAGGTGGCGCCGAGCGCGAGTGCGAGCGTGATAGCGCTGAGGATGCGGAGGATCTGCATGACTCGGCTGCTGGGACTTCTACGGGAGGTAGAAAGTTGGATAATGGAGCTATGGAAAAGGTGGCGATGACGGCCTGGACGTGGGGATGGGCGGCCGAGGGTGCATGCAGAGGAGCGAGAGGGCGAGAGAGAGTGGAATGCAATGCAGAGATGAGAGAGCAGGCAGGCTAGGCTATCACATTAGAGTCTCAAGCACAAGCGCAAGGGCAAGAGAGCGAGGGAAGAACGCAGCTGCAAGGGGGTTGGATGTAACCGAAAAGGTGTTACCTTTGTGCGCACCGAATCATGCGTCTGTGTGTTGCACGAGAGACACGACCCAGATGGTCTGGCTTTCTTGACCTATGACGACGAACATTCGGGGTGGCGACCGTTACTGCCGCCGAACCGTCTAAATTTGTGGATCTGTCACACCGGTCGTGCTGACTTGTTGACCTAACGCGCGCTAAATTACATTTCAACTTTCAACAGTCATTTTTCACGTTTAGCGGAACCCTAGCCTCCATCTACGAAAATCGTTAGCACCCGAAAAAGCCTTATTGACTTGGATTTGTATCAAAAAGTGCGAAGATTTGTGTCTTCATGGTTCTCCGCGTTCTGCGCCTCGACGTTCCCTCGCATTCGGCATGTCGAGCAGCTCTCGGAACACGAATAGCTTCTTGTTGGCAAGCACCCTTCGAGTGCCACGCACGCCCGGCCGCGCGCTTTCTTGTCCAGCAGCGTGAACTGCCCGAGGCTAGATGCGCAGCTGCATCGAACTCGAGGATTGATATCGCTTGCTTTTGTTGTTCTTTCGTCGTGGGGGCTTTTGGTGTGTGCAGCAACTGCGCAAATGACGATCCTCAACGCTTCGTGCAAGTGCTGAAAAGCTCATACGTGCAGCTAACTATACGTTTAGTGTACCTTGTATGTTATGTACATATTAGAAAACCTACTGCCAGTATAACTAGGTGACACGAAGTTTTTGCGAAAAAAAGCTTAGTCAAAAGAGCTGAATGCCTTTATAAATGATTAGGACTCGTTTTGAAACCCTATCCCGATGGCAAAACCTGCTTAGAATGCTTCGTTTACCTCTCCAGCCCTTAAAACACAGCCGAATGCCCTTATTTGTCGCCAAACCCATACAAAACAACAGCCGTTTGCGCATCCGCAAAAATGAAACCTGTGACTCGATCTCGCCCCTAACCGCTCATTTTCACACCCATTCTTCCCGAATCCGATACTTTCCCTAATAAAAAAACCGTTTTGCTGTGAGATTCACCCGATTTAGAGGGGGGTTTGTAGCCTGTCATCTTTAATGACTAAGTAATTTACCTGAGAACAATTAAAAATACTTTGGCAAGCAACTTTGTTTTTTAAAAACCGCTACAATTTGAGAGATCCCCAGCAGTACCCTCGCATCCTCTTGACAGAGTAAACTTCACAACGCGACGACGGATCAGAGAGCATCAAGATGGCGAATGTTCCAAAAATCCACCGAGCAGCTTGATGATTTTGGTCCCGGTGCTGACTGACTGCCTGGCTGCAGTCTGTCGGTCGGGTCGGTCCACACAGCGCACGAGTCCGCTGCAACTCCACAATGCAACGCACTCACTGGTCTCGAGCGCGTTATACGCGATCGATTATTCTCTACTGTCAACAATTCGCAGGAAACGAGGGCGATGGCCATCGAGTCTTCTCGCTGCTTTTTGAAACAAAAGCGTTCCTAGATCCGTCCGTCTCTACATGATCAGCGAAGATGGATAATTAAGATGTGCTTGCTCAGCGCACATCCATTATTGCTGGATACTTCCCTGTTAATCCTTGACCCACTTCACTGGGGATCTTTACGTTGCCTTGATAATCAATCGGCTTGGTGCGCTCAGTTGACAAAATCAAAGAGCGTCTTTGACGCTGAAGGCGCTGAGCCGACCTCACCATGCGGGTACAGGTAGTGGCGTGTGACATCGCTATCATTTCGTTCTCCTTGCCTCTATGTTTATCACACGGGGGATAAGAGTTCTCGGTGACTGCTAAAACGGGTCGTGTGTTGAGCAGAATTGACCGACCGAGTTAGGCAGGAAAGCTTGGATGTGGTTGACAGCAGTACAAAAAGGACATTTTCAGCGAACTGGCTTCTTTTTCGAGGTTCGTGGCAACTTCAACTTACCCCATGGAGAATCAGGTCACTGATCAGAGTGTGTGTAATAATGGCTAAAAAGATCCAAAAAGTAAGCCAGCTCGCCGCTGTGGAGCTCTTCATCGTGCCACCAGCTCTTCATGAGCATGTCCGTTTCGTTCCGTTGCTACATTCCGATAGGCCACAAAACTAGCATTACAATACAAACGACTCAGTGCTATCGAGCGCGTATCCGTACCTCGATGATCACTCTACGACAATGGCTGCGAATGTCGTGGATAGCCGCATTCGTCATTCCACGTTGGCGACTGGTCGATTTCAGAGCAGCAGCTCGATCGTCCATAGCTCAGATGTATGCGATCTGACCGGCAACGTCTGAAAGCGAAGCGACACTGCACTTGCGCTGCTTCTCGTCGGGGTGTCGTTCTCGCATGTCTAAATAGAGAGATACGCCGAAAAGCTCAGACAAAAGAGTGGGTTGTACTGGTACCCTGTGCTGATGGCTGAAAGGGTCCACTGAGCCAGCTCACCTCTTTTATGGAGCCGCAGCGCTGTTTGGTGATTCCAACTCGCATGAGCCCGTCCACTTGACGGATACTCGCTCGTTTTCGCACTCCAAAATGTTGTAGAGGACATTTAGCGTGCGTCCGTACCTCTTTCAAGGTGCATCTTGCCGTCACTCCATTTTCTCGACTAGCCGACAGCCCATTCGCCGCACCAAGAGAGCTGAGTGTTTGTTCGCACAAGACCTCGTCGCCACGTCCTGGAGAAAAAAAGAGGCGAAATAGACACAACAGTGTGGATAGGAAGCTGCGTAGATTTTGGTTTGATTTCAAAATTGAATCGTGTATTTTGGTTTAAAATCATGGGTGCTGGGGCGTGCTTGATCACAAGCACACCTGGCGCATGTATACAAAATGAAAAACAAAAGAACCATGCACATGCGAAAAGAATCTACAATCCACAGCTTTTTGTTGTTGGTTGGTGGTGGTTGTCGGTCGCGGATCCGTAAGCTCACCCACACGTACCCATGTCAGAGCAGATGACCAGCCGACAGTTTACTCGGTCGATCCTTTTTCCTTCCACTGTGGTGAGCTGAGTAAGCTTGAGGAGCAGCGGAACAACCACCAGGTCAAGTTACACGACGCTTAGCAGATGAGCTTAGCCGACGTTGGCGCTGGCGTCACGACCACCTTGATGATGTTCGACGCCGCAGGGGTCGGAGCAGGCTTCACGGTCGACGCCGCTGGCGTGGCCGCAGGCTTAACAGTCGAGGCCGCTGGGGTCGCAGCTGGCTTGACGGTCGACGCCGCTGGAGTCGCAGCTGGAGCAACGGTCGAGGCCGCCGGGGTCGCAGCAGGCTTCACAGTCGACGCCGCCGGGGTCGCAGCTGGAGCAACGGTCGACGCCGCTGGGGTCGCAGCTGGCTTGACAGTCGAAGCAGCTGGGGTAGCGGCAGGCTTCACGGTCGAAGCAGCTGGGGTAGTGGCAGGCTTCACGGTCGAAGCAGCTGGGGTGGCACCTGGCGCGGTGGTCGTCGTCGTGGTCGACGTCGTTGGCGCCTTGGTGGCGGTCGACGTCGTTGGCGCAGTGGTGGCTGGCGCTGGGGTGCTGGCCGTCGTGGTGGTCGTGGTGGTCGTGGTCTCACCTTCGCCGCCCGCACCGACAGTCGTGGTCTTGTTGCCAGTGATGGTCACGCCGCCCGCGATCACAACGGTCGTCGAGTCACCCGAGGCAGACGTGGTTACGTTCTTCTTAGTCGTCTCCGACTTGATGAGCGTCGTGATCGCGTTCTTCACCGCGGTCTCGGCAGCCTTGACATACGTCGTGTTGAGGTACGTCACGTTGCGGCGCACGGTGCGCTTGTATGTGGTCACAATGCGGCGAATCACGGTCGTGTTCACGAACTTGACGCTCTTGGACGAGAAGTTGGCCGACTCGGCCGCGATCACGTACTTGCCTGCCTTGATGTCGTCCACGACTTGGCCCGCGAGCGAGCGCGTGTTCGTCAAGTGGTAGTTCTTGACAAAGCTGGTCGAGTAGTTGGCGACGCCACCGTAGATGCTGTTGTACGCGTTCAGCTCGAGCAGGTACAGGTGCTGCGCGACGAGGTCGATGTTGCCCTCGAAACGCTCCTTGAGACCTTCGTACGCAGTCTTGAGCCACACCCAGTACTCGCCCGTGGTGGCCACCGAAGCAGTCACGTTGCGGAGCGAAGCCACGTTGTTCACGGTCACGTTCGCACGCACGGTGGTCACGTTGCGGTAGAACGTCTCGGTCTTGGTGGAGTACTTGGAGGTCGTGTTCTTGGTCGTGGTCGCGACGTTCTTGGCACCAGCGCCGAGGTCCGCGACGACGAGACCGCTGTGCTTGGTGGTCAGGATGCCGTTCGCGGCGTACGCATCGTAGCCAGTGTAGCCGTTGGTCACGCCCTCACCCTCGACGTACGAGTCGTCGTCGCTCAGGTCGTAGATGTAGCCGAACTTGGCGGTCAGGTTCGCCCAGAACGACGTCGTCGAGTTCTTGGACGTCGTGGTCGTGGTCGTGTTGCGGCGCACGGTGGTCTTGGTCGTCGTCGTCGTCGTGTACTTCGTGCCGTTGCGGATCACGGTCGTGGTCACCGTCTTGGTCGTGGTCACGTTCGTGGACTTGGTCGTGATGTTCTTGGACGTGAGCGTCTTGGTGACGTTCGCGGTCGCGGCAAACGCGCGGTTGAAGCCTGTGCACACGTCGGTGTTGGTCAGCAGCTGCTGGCGGAGCACCTCCGGGAGCTCGTACGTGTAGCTATAGTCTCCGAGCTGCTGCACGTCGCCGTAGTTCCAGATGTCGTTGCCCACGTAGCTGAAGTACTTGCCGAACGTCGGGTGCTCCGAGATGTCCACCGTCGTACCGTTCACCTTGACGTTGAAGAGCAGCTTGGTGCTGGCGTCGGTGCCCGAGATACCACCCGTCGAGTCGCTCGCGTTGGTGAACGTGAGCGTCGAGTTCTTGAAGTCGTCCTCCGAAAGAGGCACGCCGATGCGACAGAGCTGGTACGTGTGCAGGTACATGTCGAGAGCCGAGTGCCACGAGTAGAAAAACACGTCGCGAGGGGACGCGAACGTGGTGAGCGCACCGCCGACAGCATCACGCACTTCGTTGTGGAGGCCGAACTGGATACCCTCGAGGAACGACGCGTAGTCGCTCGTGGACGCGATGAGGCTCTGGAACGACGAGAAACCCGCGGATGCCGGCACGACACGCTTGGTCAGGTCGTTGCGCACGTGGTAGCCGCAGTTGTCGTCGTCGTCGCAGTCCTCCTCGAACGGGTAGTCCTTGTGGAGGTAGCCCGTGACATTCTGTCCGTTGAGCAGCAGGTAGCTCTGCTCGGTGGTGGCTTCGCCGCCGAACGCCTTGAAGATGCCCGAGCACTCGAAGAGCGAACCGCACTCCTGGGTCGCCGAGCGCACGTACGCCGTGTGGACATCGTAGTACGGCACGGTCAGGCACGCGAATTTTGGCGCCAGGTCGCGCAGGTAGGACTCGAAGCCGAGCACGAGGCGACGGTGCCAGAGGGCGAACGCGGTGGAGAAGGATGCCTGCGCGCCGCTGGCCTCGTCACCGTAGAGGTCGGCGAACTGCTTGAGCGCGCCGTTTTCGACCGCGATGGCCACGGCCTCGAGGTAGAGCGCCTGGTCGTCCTCGGAGAGCGCACCCCACGGCTGGCGCACGCGCTTGGTGGTGGCGCAGAGCGTGTTGCCGCCCGGGAGGTCGGTCACGTTGCCGGCCGCGCTCAGGATGTCGGCCACCGTCTCGGTGTTGACGCTCGTGGCGTTGGCGGTCTGCTGCTGCGCGGATGTGGTCGCGAGCGTCGCGATCGCAGCCGCGGCCACGAAGCGGAGCACGCGGAGAACCTGCATGTTGCTGAGCTGGATTTCTACTTGGGCTGTCTGGCTGGAGAGCTGCGCAAGTGGAGGACCGCAAGTTGCAAAGTGAGCCTGGCGGAGCTGCGCGCTCTTCGTTTGCTTGTTTTGTTTGGTTGCAAGCAAGAGCAGAGCAGAGAGAGGGAAGGAGATGGCGACAGTCAGTGGGGACAGAGCGGGCGGCTGAGAGAGCACGCGCGACTCTTTTATGGATGGATTCTCGTGTGGTTTGTGAAAAATTGGCTCGTACAGGCGGACTGGATGCTTGTTTGCTTGGCTCGTGTTTGCTTGGGCTTGTTTGTTTGCTTTGTTGTTTTGGATACGATGTGACAAGGAAGTCCAGAGTTGTGTTTCTATTGCGGCGCAAATGCAAACCAAGAACAAGAGCTGTGTTTTTTAGACTTGGCGTTTGTATGCCGATCGAGCAATGAAGCGGGTCGTGTTTTGGGTGCACAGTTGCACCGCTCGCA
Organism: Globisporangium paroecandrum; assembly: GCA_023333955.1. Lineage (NCBI taxonomy): Eukaryota > Oomycota > Peronosporomycetes > Pythiales > Pythiaceae > Globisporangium > Globisporangium paroecandrum. The sequence continues at coordinate 12,755 of JAASFU010000543.1, read as the reverse complement.
TTTTTGATTGCAGCCACAAGCTGGATGCGTATCTTCTCTTCCTGGTAAAGTATCCCTCTCATTGTTAGATCGAACCATTTCCCAGCAGAATGTGACTGAAGATGGACATCAGTATCAACTTCATCGAGGATGCAAAGCGCATGTGGACTGGCAGACGAGCCACAAAAATAAGAAAATCAAAGCAAAGGTTCAGCAGCCTCTCTCTTTTTTCCCAACCGAGGTGTCGCCACGTCGTCAGAGGAAAGTGCGTGGAAACTTGCGCTTGCGCGACGAAGCCAACAATTCCCGATGCATTTGCACGTTGTTTGGCATATTGGAAGCGCAAAATGCCAAGCAACGAGCTCCCAGTTTCTCATGCATTTCGCTTGCTTCGCGCGCTTGTTTGCTGTGAAAATGCACTTGTGTCTGCTTGGCGGATGCGATGAGATCGTCAACTCTGCGTGCGCTGCACTCTCCTAACACTCGAACGCCGTATGTTTTTACATGGACGTCCGTTGAAACTGAAAAAAAGTATCTTCACAAAAAATCTGTAACCGTCATTCGAATCAAGAATCTCGATGCTGAAGGTTCGGCTCAATTCACACACACAGAAAACAGACCCACCCAGATCTGCTGGGATTTACTATTGGACGAATAGGAATGAGCGAGCGAGTGTGGTGTGAGAAATGAGAAATGGGTGGGCATGTGGATAACGTGCGCGCGTCCGCCCAGTCTGCAAGAAGCTTTTTTTTTCTCTCGAAGCGGTCGGTCGTGTCCCCAGACCTTTACATGTCCGGAAGATACTGCGGACCCATGTGGATGGATTGGTCCGCAAGAACGAACGTTTCGGACTGGTTTGTCACTTGGGGCTGGCGAGCCTCAAATTGAGCACTGTGGTTAGCAGGTTGGAACGGACAGCCACACGAGCTCATGTCAGCAATGGGAGACACGCTAGCGAAAATGGGATCCATCATATGTCTCATTTGTTTTCTTTTGCGAGGGCTCTGGTGGTCAGACTGACAGACATACAGCCAAATATTTCGACAGTCAAGTTGTGCAGCTGCATGCAGAAACGATCATTCGTTCGTTCGCCTTTGACAAACACGGGTTCAGTCTCCGGTTGTTGTGGATGGTCGGCATCGACACTCGCGAGCATGTATGAAAGCGCGCGCCGTCCTTATTTGGATAGGCTGCGCTCGGAACAGTAGAGAAGGAGCCAAGAGCGGACCAGAAACCAGGTTGCAATGAGAGTTTGAATCAGTGGCTGGTTGTGACTTCGGAGATTTGTTACCAACGCGAAGATGGGGGTCCTGCATTTGCGCGTGGCGAGCGAGCGAGTGGGATGGTGGCAAGTTGCCTTGCAGCAGCCAGAGACGAGGTGCGAATTGAGCTCCTCACGCGAAGTCCAGTGGCTCCACTGACCTCATTTTTGAATCTTTCTCCAATATTAGGTACTTGCAGTGTACGAAACTGATTTGGTGCTTATAAAAGTAGTATAAACTATGCTCTGTCTGCTACCATTTATAAAAAGGTCTTTGAAAAATAAAAGAGTAAATGAACGACTTTTTGCCAGCTGAATCTTCAGAATCAGAGTGCACACCAGTGATGAGCTTGAAACGACGCTGGACTTGGGTGCAAAACGATCCACATGCACGGACACAAGCTGTTAACTTCAAGCGGCGCACTCGCATATTTGTACAGACAATGGGCGGCGCGTGATCCTTAATAATGTCGAGGGACGTGTGCAAAGCTAGTCCACGTTAATGATTGAATCGTATCGAATGGGCATTCCGTGGCCGCGAGTTGTTGGGCACCTGCCTAGTGGGTCCGACATACAGGAAATATTCCAAGGTGAACGGCGAAAACGATCATAAGATCGCCTCCATTAGGGTCGCTATTGCTGCGATGGTTTGAAGTCTTGGCAACTGATCGAAGTCTTGCCCAGTACTTGATGACACAGAGCTTTGTTGTTGCCAATATGCCAAAACCTGGTTGTATCTCGCGCACCAGGAATGCTTCAGAAGAGTGGACCGGCAGAGCTCGTTTACGAGTTGGGATTTCAGATTCCCCAAGTGGTTCATCGAGGGACTCGCTCAATCTAGGAACGAGACAAAATGGTCGCGAAGGCGACAAATGATAACGGTTTTACCATTGCGGACGAGAAATGTCGTATCTCCGGAAGTGGGGATCTGCATTCGATGCGCTCAGATGAAAGCTGATGATGGTATTTAGCATCGATTCATGTTATGAAATCGCCCTTTTACAAACACAATTGTCATGGTGCGTACTGTAAAAGTGCAGTCACGAAAGCTAGGAAGATGAATGTATTCTTGGGAGTGTACAATGTGAACTATCTACACGTGGGAGATCGGGTTGCCGTAGCGCACGTTGCTCTGCTGCTGCTGCTGCGGGGTCTCGGCGTTGCCGTAGTGCAGCTGCTCCTGCTGGCGCGACGGCAGCGCGTGGCTGCGGTGGTAGTCGTTGCCCGTGCCGGTCTTGTTGAACTGCACGACCATGCCGACGACGAAGAGCACGAGGATGCCGGCCACGTACGCCCACCAGGCCGTGGGGATGTCGTAAACCCAGTCGCCGTTTGTTTGCTGCTTGGCGAACGTCTTGAGGTCGCTCGGACTCGGGTAGTCGCCGGCAAAGTAGCCGACGCCCCAGACGAGCAGACCAGCGCCAACGAGGCTCGTCGCGACCACGAGCACGGGCTTCTCGAGCTTGAGCGCCAGCACGCCGCAGATGATGCCCAGCGCGATCGCCAGCACGATGAGCACGACGTTCGGGTCGCTCGGGTAGATCTTGTAGCCAACGGAGGTGTTGAGCAGGATCGCGAGCAGCACGCCGCCGGCGGCCCCGGCCACAAAGATGCTCGTCGTGTACATGGAGACGACGAGGGAGCCGACGATCAGGCCACCGACCACGAACGCGACCCACGAGGCCTCGACGACCCAGGTCTTGGTGTCAAAGACGTGCTCGGCCGCGATCGCGAGCCCCACGCCGCCGGCCACGAAGCCCACAACGAAGAGCGCGGCGCGGAAAAGCTTGTAGCCCGCGACGCAGACGATGAACCCCGCGGCGATCGCGAGTGCCGCGAGGATGCTACCGCCGGTCTTGATGCCCTTGGCCGACTCGAAGATCGACTCGACCGTGTCGCTCGCGCGGTCGCTGTCGCTGTTAGTGTCAGTGGTGTCCTGGGCCATGGAGACCGTTGCGGTTGAGACCACGAGAAGCAGCTGGAGCCATAGTGTCATAATGGTGAACGGCTTGAGCGAAGTTGTCATGGTGATTTAGTTTGTTGATGTGGAAGTTGGGAGCTGTTGTTGTTGGGTAGTTGGGAGGGAATTGGAGAATGAGAGAATGGGAGATTGGATGGATGAGTATGGAGAAGAAGAAGAAGGTGGTGGTACCCTCTTATAGAGGGAGAGAGCGTTATTATGGTTTGTAAAATTTCATTTTCATCGTCATCAAGAAGGAGTGCCGTGTGGTGCTGATTATTGCTCAGTTGGTTGGACTCAAGCCAAGCAACCATGCAAGCTCTCTTGCGCATCTATCATCAGTCGATCAGATGTTGGACACAAGCGGGCGTGTGGATTTTTCTTCCTTGCTAGGATGAATGTGATTGGTGGATAATATTTATGAGATTTGTTTCAGCCAATAAAACGGATAGAATCGAAGGATGGGAGGATTTGGATCTTGACGACTGCGCGACATGCTTGGGTTCAGGCGGTGCTTGCATGATTCGTATCGCTCACTATGAGTCCGTTTGTATGGGGCTGGGTGGTGGCGGATGGACATGTGCTGAGGTGACACAAAATACATCGAGTCTCTCCAGTGGCGACTTGCTCTGCTCACGAAATCGCCATTTGGGTTAGAGTTCTGTGTGTCGTACGGTGGAAATTTTCAAACAGCCAGCCATGCATGATCCGCTTTTTACGATGGTGCAAGGAGGTCGGACAGTCGAAGGAGCGGTGGGATAAAACAAATGTACCCATTTCCCATTTCCTATTGGCTACAAGACGCGATGGCGAAGTGCATGCACACCATGCGTGTTGCACAGCTGGCCCATGATCCAGTGCAGTACATCACTCCGCACGCATGCATTACTCAAGGCGTCCAAGTCCTAACAGCTCGCGATCTGGTTGTCATGGGGGCATAATAGCTGACCATGACACATTCAATGACTGGTGTCACTCTTCCTTGCCGTCGGCTTCGCACCGGTGCCGGGACTGTCGTCTGTCGCTATATTCGTAAGCTGTGGTTCACTCTCTGCTGCTGCCGGTTGCTGGTTGTCGCTGTTGGTACCATTCTTCTGTCTTTCGACGTAGAGATCGCGCAGCAGTCCACTGACGACCCGGAAGACGAAGATCGCGAGCAAGACCGCCCACCACCCGAGCTGGCTGCTGGTCATTGCTTGGACGAACGAGCTGTTGAGGATCCAATTCGCCACATAAGCGCCAATCGCGGCCGTCGCTCCAGACACCAGTATGGCCTCCAAAAGCCACGGGTTTCGGATCAAGCAGGCGACCGCCTCGTACACCATGACGATCAGAAACAGAGTTGACCCCGCCCAGGCGAGCCATGAGTCAGTGAACATGACTTGCTGAACGAGGAGGACGGATCCGAATGGCGGCGCTACATTGAGTTGAGTTGACTTGCGCAGTACACTTTTTAACCAAAAGTACCGCTCTGGTACAGTTGTTTCTTGGTAATAGCGGTCTATTGTGTTGCGGCGGATTAGTCATACCCTGAACGTGACGTGGGAGGCATCGATAATGGTGGATTCTTGGGTTCACTGGAATGTTCTTCTCTCCCTTCACACTTCATATAGTACAATACGACTCTGGTGTTGTCTTCGGATCGAATTGGAAAGTGAGTTGATTGATGTTATGCAAAGCCAATCGTGCTGCCGCTCTCGTGCCATGTGCACTCTCTCTGTGCGCTGCTCGTGCAAGTCCTAATTTGTCACTACGACTAATCTATCACTACGAAGAGCACCTAGGGTGTAGCACTTGACTTGATCTCGATATGCAAATGTGCAACTTACCCAAACACTTGCAGAGTATGCTGAACTGCAACCTCGTTCTGCCCTCGACGACGAGAGCAGGAAGAAGAGCAATTTGCTTCAACATCTGGCTCCTCATGCTGTGTCGATCTCTCGATCCCTTCAATGTGAACCTTGAAATCCTCAGGTTCTCAGTGGGCTCCCAGTGAAAATGGCGTGGTGACGCCCATTGCTATTCAGACTTCTCACTTAAACTGGGTGTGCTGGATCAAAAGAGACGAGAAAGCGGCAACAGATGACAGTATCTTTATATCATAAAGCATTTTTTTTGTATACAGCTATGGCACAAGTGCATATCCTGACTAATTACATTTGGGGCTTGTTCACTCAGACATAGCAAACAGAGTTACTGCCACCTACCACATAATAATACTCCTTGCCTTCTTCGCGAGTCTGCTGGTACACGCTCCGTTTCACTTCTTGCGGCGACTGTAGGCTCTCGTAGCGCAGCGCCATCGCTACATTCACATTTTCTCCATTATTGCCGCCGTGCTGCTGGGTCTCTTCGGATGGTAATGATTCACTGGAGGAGGCTTCGTGGTAGTTGCCCCGTCCAGTGAGCTTCCACTGGAGCAGTCCACCGCACGCGACCAGCACCATCAGAATTGCGAACACTGTCCACGAGTTGATTTGCATCTGAGTCTCGCCTTTGAAAAATACATTTGGCCCCCACAAGAGACAGCCCGCGAAATTGGTCCACGACGCGATTTCTTTAAAGGGCGTTTCGCTGGGAGTACCCGACGTGAGAGCGTCGCGCATCAAGTATCCCACGCCGGAGGCCATGGTGAGCGCCCCCAGGAAGCTCGTGCTCGCGACCAGCGCCGGTTTCGTCTCGAACTTGACCGCGACGACCGCACAGATCACGCTGGACGCGACCGTGATCACGAAGCTTAGACCTATGGAGCCGTGGAACTCGAGCAGCGCCAGGCTGAGCTGCGCAAAGTTGGCGCCGCCGCAGAAGCTGATGACGAGCACGCTGGCGTTCGTGGACAAGCTCCCAAAGAAACCAAACAAACAGCCGAAGAGCAGGTACAGCGGCCAGTAGAAGAGCGCCGCCGCAATCAAAAAGAGCTCCAGAAGGACTTGGTCCACGATCAGCGTCGCGCCGGTAATGAACGCGATCGCGCACGCCGAGAAGCGCAGTAGGCGGTAGCCGGCGACGCAGAGCAGGAAGCCGACCATCACGGTCAGGATCGCCCATGTGACGCCCGCATCGGTGAATTTGGGGGTCATCTCGCTGTTGGAAGCTTCGTATGAAGTGCGTCAATTGGAGAATGAGAGGTGTGGAAGGTTCATCTATCAATCACTGCCAGCCAGCGCACGTCGCAAAGAAGCCACAGATCACAAATATCTTTGTCAAATAAACGCAACCTCGATATGAATACTTTGCTAATTTTCAGGAGTAAATACACTATGAACATCACCTCTAGTCCTAAATAATGTGCCTCTTTATATCCATAAATGTAATGGTTTCAGATGATGACGATCCAACAATACTGGTTGAAAGTAGGCCCTATATCCATCCATTCGAAGTCCACCGCGAGTCTCACGGGTGCGAAACTCAGAAGCAAACTCAGTGGATAGGGACCCACAATCTCATCTCATAGTGCATCAGCAGCGTTGATGGCCGACGTGAGCCGCTCGTATCTGGTAATTAGTCTCAAGCAGATCGAGGTAGGTTACCTCCACTATACGGAGCGCCTGAGAGATCTTACCACAAAATCTATCGGAATGTAACCCGCCACGCACTTGATCTAGCCTTCCTCTCTGTCTGTCTGTCTATGCGCTTGTAGTAGGGATCTGCTTGAGAATGCACGCCAACCAACTTTGCGTCTTGAAATTGATACAAAATGTGTACCCATCTTCGCCTATCCTTGCTCCACTTGTCTTTGATCTGAAAACAATTTCATTTTATGTACTCTGGAGTTCATGGATACTGCTGAACGTAGAAAACTCAAACTTATCAAGCTGGACCACGCTGCATGTTGGTGTCTGGAGATCCATAGCACAGCGAGTCTGGCCATGTGCACTTCTGGATTCGAACTCGCATACAAAAGAGCGCAGATGAAGTTGGCAACTCCAGACACCACTGCGACTGAGCCGAGGTAGCTGGTGGTAGCAATCAGCGATAGTTTCTTGTGTACAGAGTGGTCAGCATCCCGTGGATCAAGCCCAACAGCACCAAGCAAGCGAACCGAACGCAGAATGGTCTATCACGTATTACCAGAATGGTCAATCAAAGTGTGAGTACAGTAATCGTGTAGTTATATCCTGTCTATGTCATTCGATACAATTTAGATGTGTCGTTTATGACATATACAAATCTGAGCACAAAAGCAATGATTTGCAACTGAGCACGCCCAAAATAGCAGGCATAAAAAGGATGAAAAATCGAATGGCTTTCCCCAGTGAACAGCTTTCAATTCACCTCGGCGATTAAATATACTCAATATCCAAGGTGAGCGATCAATATCAGCCGCACATAAACCGGTCAGAGTTGAGCCTGTGTGCAGGGATGGGCACGTTCAATCGACCAAACTGCAACATGGTCCCTCCCCCATTTTACCTCCCATCGCCAGCCTCATTCGCCGATTTGACTGCTTGTTCACGCCACTACGAGGCTACGCAGCAGCAGCAGCTTTATATTACAGCAGTCCATTCTCTCTCGGCCTCCAGCCCTTCCGTCATGCTCCGCTTCGAGAACGACGACGCGCTCCCGTGGGCGATCGCGTCCGTGGTGCTCGGACCGGTGTTCCTCTTCGCCGGGTACCGCCTCAGCCGCTTCTCCATCTTCACGATCGCGTTCGTGCTGGGCGGCGGCTGGGTGGCGCAGCTCATGAACACGCTCTTCGCGCAGTCGTCGCTCATGACCGCGGCTGTGTACGTGCTCGCCGGCGCGCTCTGCGGTTTCATCGCGATCACGGTCCCTACCCCGGGCATGTTCGTCGCAGGCGTCGGCGGCGGCATCGAGCTCGCTGCGCTGTGTATGGAGATCCTCGGCTTTGACGCGCGATCGGGCGCGTTTGGCGCTCGCTTCACGTGCATGGCGCTCTTCGCCGGGATCTGCGGCACGCTCACCATCCTGTGCAAGAAGCCGGCGCTGATCGCGACCACGAGTCTGCTCGGCGCGATCGCGTTGGTGTCCGGCGTCGCCTCGTTCGTCGACGTGTCACTGTTTGCGAGCAAGGATCAGGAGGAGAGCGACGTGTCCACGTCCTGGTGGGCTTTCGTCACGGCACTGATCGTGCTGATCGTCGTGGGCATGCGCGTGCAGTTCAAAGTCACGGGCCGCGGCAAGCACCACGAGGAGACCTCCGACGAGGAACCAGAGGGTTTGGAGCAGACCGCGGCGTTCGACCGGCTGCAGACGCCCAACGACACCAAGGGCTCCAGAGACGACAAGGCGCAGCGCCACGTCGGCATCCCCATCCCGTATATGTGAGCGAAGGAGGGCTCTTGTGCTTTAGTATCTCCCCTTTTTAAGTATCCAAAGTAGGTTGATGTGGCTGGGTTGGCCGGATGGCATCTCCTGTGTAATGAGTATAACTTATATCGCGCTTTTTTTATATTATCGACGGTCTGGTGTGGGTTGTGAGTCCCGTCGGTGGGAGCTATTTCTTGATCCCCCTTTCATAGATGTCGTCACCGACTCATATAGGAGCCCTCTGGTTTCAAAGTCCTCTGCACCAAAGTACCCAACACTGCTCAGTGTCGGATCAATTAATGCTCCGTCCAGTTAATTACCAGGAAGCTGAACGGCCATTCCAATCGCACATGGCACCAGGCAGATCACGCGCGTGAGCCGTTTAACTTGTTCAGAGTCGACGTGGCCGTAGGCGGCGGAAGGCTCGCCAGTCTTGGCGACAAAGTATCCGAATAGTTTGCAACCATAGATGAGCATCCAGGCTCCCACGAACCTCGTTGCCACCACGACTTCCGATTCCTTTAACTCGGTCGAACAGGTGGGCCTTCCTGCTACCCTAGTGTTTTATCTGTAATTGCATGAAATACCGACCATTTCAAGTTGCTACTGGTATCTGTGATTCCTCGTCTTTAGCTGTAGTATACTTGATATTGGCTTGATGAATACTCGAAAGCGTGGAGTGGCTGCACTGCGAAGCCAAATCATCACGACAGGGATAGCAGCAGTGTGACTCCAGGTTCTGGAAGTCCAGGATATTTATGTTATTGAACGAAAGAATTATCATTGGCCACTTTGAAAAGGCAAGCTGCTTGCTATCGGCGCAGGTGTAGACTAAAAAAACTAGAGGAGAGTAGCTCGTATATCTTCATCATAAAGGCGAAAGTGGATCTCAAGACTCAGACGATGGCAATCGGTTCGCCAGCAACGTAGGCTTTGGTCTGAACGGGCGTCTCCGCCTTGGCATACTGGACCGCGCTTGGGTTGCCTTCATCGCCCTGCTGCTCTTGCTGCTGGGCCTCGTGGTAGTTGCCCTGCCCCGTCATCTGGAACTGGATCAGCACTCCAGTCGCAAACAGAGCCAGCGAAACCACGCACAGGATCCACCACTTGGTGCGGATGTCATTCACGAAGTCGTTGTCGATGTATTCAGCAAAGGCTTTCTTGACCGCAGCCTCCCAGATAAAGTAGTAGATACCGTCGGTGAAGAGACGCGCTCCCACGAGGCTCGACGCCAGGACCAGCGCTGGCTTCTTCAGAATGCTGGTGAGGATCGCGCAGACCACGCCCACTACGCCCATCCAAATGAGCTGTGACTCGTATGACTCGCCGTAGTTGACCATGCCCATGACCAAGATAGCGAGGTTGGACCCGCCGCAGAAGCCAGTGACGCAGATCCCAGACTTGGCATGGAAAACTACGATGACACCGCAGAGGAGCCCACCACCAAAGCGAATCAGCCAGTATCCTGTGGGATCGTCGGAGATGCCGTAGATGAAATAGCTCAACAGGAGCCCCAGGTACCCGCCGCCGCTCACGAACGCGATGGTGAAATTGGAGGCGCGAAAGAGACGGTAGCCAGCGAAGCAGAGCGGGAGACCGACGGCGATGCACACAATCGCCATCATGGCATTGAGGACGTCTCCCATGGTTGGCTGGCTGCTGAGTTGGTCGAGGCTGGAGCGCTCTTGGTCTGAGTGTAGTGTGGGGTCTGGGGTGAATGGCACAATGAGTGAGTAAAAGAGTCCAAGCGTCACAAGCGGAACGCGGGTGCCGCACATCGGACGTTACATGTATTTGTTCGCTCAAGGTGTATAATTCATCCAGTCACCGCAAGCTCAACTTACGGAATACGGATCCTCCGAAACTTGTACGAGTTGTATCCACAATAATAATGATTCAGTGTCCAACGCGCCTTCGAGATATAGGATACCACGCGTTGGGAGACTACGGGAGAGTTTGTTTGGGGAAGGTGTAAGGATGAACCTCTCCATCCTTAGGATCCAATTACCCAGTTATCATGTTCATTCATTCCATCTTTACCCAATGCATCCGCTCCAGCGTTACCCGAAGACTCTCTCCAGGTCTCAGCCCAAGACGAGACCCAGCACCATGGCTTCCCTGAGAAGCCACCTGTATGACTCTGAACATCGGTGCTGTGCATATACAAAAAGGTAGTCATTCGTGGTCAAGTGAGATTTTGCCTTGCCGCAAGGTTAGGATTTTTGGTAGCTTTAACTCAAGCACTTTTCAAACCGCCATCAACTCCACAAGTGCCTCACCTACCACTTCAGTCTACTCCGCCAGTTCGCTAACAAGCCTTCATCTACAAGCCTCCTCTCAAGTCTCGCTTCTTCTCGCTGCTAAAGTTGTCTCTCCTTATTAGCTACCCTGGGTCGAGCTCAACACGACGAGCGGGTTTGTTTGGGGAAGGCATGACAGGCACGAACCATCGTTCGAAATTGTTTGTCAATGTGCAATGGCTGTAAAAGGATCAGGGCATGTATTCGAGGGGAAAATTCTTCTCAAAATGCGCGATGGATCTACCTCTAGACGCCCCTGTGCCAATCTACTTTTGTTCTGCATCGCGAAGAGGAAAGTAGATTGAAACTGAGAGGCTGGGAGTATGTCGTTAATATTGTGTCAGTGCACTGGGGTTGCCACCAAGTCCGCAATGGAAGTTCGTACCACAGTTTCGGTTGTCAACCTCTTTCTACTCTGTTGGTCAATGGTATTGAGGGACGTTCAAAGCCGAATTGCTGAGAATGAGAGTCCTTGGCGCAAATAGGCGCTACATGACACTCTCTCAAACGCCAACTGCGACCGTCGCGCCAGAATTATCGTGAAATACAAACCAGACCTCAGTGCACCCACAATTCGACATCCATCCAGTGGAATCGACGCATCCCACTGTTGCGCTCACTCAAGCAAAGCGAAACGCTCATTCTCCGATATGCTCCTTACAAAGTACACATACTACTCATACATAGAGAGAAGTATCCAAGGCATGAGCGACATCTTCGCGCCGGAATACACTGCGCTGGCGTGCTCTGTCATGGCGCTGGGCTTCTCGCTTTGCTTCTTCGGCTTCTGCTTCCCGCGCTTCTCCCAGGCCACGGTCGCGTTTCTGGGCGGCGGCGCGCTCGCGATGCTGCTGTCTGCCCTCGTGTTCCTTGATTTGAGCTCGACCTCCTCTGCTACCTCCGCTGTGAACTGGACGGCGTTCGTCCTGGGGGGGTCCTCTGCGAATGCATTGCGTTGATTTTCGGTCGCGCTGGCGTGTTCATCACGGGATCCTGCGGCGGGTGTATGTTTCTGGCTCTGGTATTGGTGGTCACCGGATTCAGCGGCTCGAGACACGCGCTTCTGCTGTTGGTGGTTGCGCTAGGCGTTGGCTGCGGGGTCCTCGCCAGTAAGCACGAGAAACTCGCGCTGGTGGTGACCACCAGCCTCATGGGGGCGACGTTGATGGTGTCCGCTACTAGCTTCCTAGTCTGGCGAGCTGTGGTCGTGGGGGCTTCGAGTGGCGCCAGCTACAGAAACATCGTCGACGCGCTCCAGTTGGCAATCTGGGCCATGTACGCGGCTCTGCTGGTGCTGGTCTGGCTCGGCATGCTGATCCAGCGCAAAGTGACTGGACGGGAAGCGTACTACGAGTCGCCCAGCAGAGCAGTCGGAACCGAAAGGCGGCTTGAAGACGGTCGAGGTGGCTTCGTGAACCTGCAGACGCCCAAAGTTGAGAGGTTTCAGTGTGTAGGTGACACCGGCGCAGGCTACCAAGTGACAGTAGCCTCATGAGAGCCGCGTGTTTCAGGAATAGTAAGTTACACACTCTGCATCTACGAATAATGCATACGAGCATTCCGATCTCTTTGTTTCGACCAATAAATGAGATCCGTGGAATTTTGTGCTGGGATGGATCTGCATAGTCTCACATAGATTGCCGTGGTCCGACGATTGTTTTTGTTTGCTGTAGTCGTCGATTCTCCACTACAAGTTTCTACCTGTGACTCGCAGACTGTGCAAGGTTGAGATTATTTTACAGGTTTAGTTATAAGAAGTGCGGCAGTAGATATGCCATTGTGCATGGAACTGTGGACCAAGCTGTAACTCGCAGAAGAAACCAAGCCATGCAAATGAGCTGGTGCGTGTGTTCTGTTAAGTGTGTTGTGTTGGATCCAGCGGTTAACCGAGCTCCCATGGCAAGATATGAACAAGTTTTGTGATGCTTGTGGTTCGTTTGGGGTCTAGAATATCGTACAAGGTGACTACTTCTGGGGGGGGGGG
>JAASFU010000542.1:0-20508 GCA_023333955.1 Globisporangium paroecandrum | reverse complement strand
GTCGGATATATTTGTGCCTCCACCCAACTCACTTGCTCACGCGCTCCTCGCTGTGTCGTTCTTTTGGAATTGTGTTGTCGCTTCTTGATGGAGAAGCACGCTGTGCCCGTCTGACCGCCGCCGCCGCGAGTGTGGCCGGATGGTTGTCGTGGCCCTCAACTCAGCTGCTGCTGCTGGACACGCCAGCTCGGCTCGGCTGGTAATCGCGCGGCCTCAACAGGAAGCGACAGACGCTGGCGAAGAATCAGATGGTCCAGCCAATTGCCTTCGAGAACATCGCCTCTTTCGCGAGGTTTTACGCAAAAAACCTCGCATCCACTTCTTTGGGTTTCATCGCATACAGAATCCAAGTAAATCATAAAGTTCGTTCGTCCCACAGGGGCCGCAATTGCTCATTTTTGTTGTTGTGCTCCCATCTGCGCAGAAACACACACGCAAGACAAGTTTTTTCTGTTTTGCAAATCCGCGAGAGCGAGCGCAAGTGAAAGATTCGATTTCTACAGTATCGCATTCCTGTTTGCAAAAGCGGCTCGTGTTCGTTGAGAAGTGTTGAGACTTGACGCCGCCGCAACGTCCGTCCCAATTCCAATTTGCGCGACGAGCGAGCGCCTTCACTCACTTGAGCGGGTGAGTAAAAAGATGGCTCTGTTTTGCACGATGATAAAAAAGTGAGTAATGGTGACAGATGCTGCCACTGTGCACCTTGCTGGCTTGTCTCTCTCTCACATAAGAAGACAAGGCCGCAATTGCGGCGGAGATTCAAGCCAACAACAACAGGCAACCATCAATGGCGAAAAGCGGAACTGCTGACGGTTAGGGTAAAGTGGAGAGCCGGAATTGTAGCAAATTCTGTTTTCTGTCGTCAGATTGTCGCGAAATCGAGTTTCGGCTGGGACAGAAAAACGCCAGCGCTGACAGCCAGCTTGCCCCTTTGGCATGGAAGAGTGAGTGCATCGCGCCGTGTGCTGACGTGGCCAGTCAGATCCTCAGACGAACGCATGCAAAATGCAAGCCTGCTCTCCCAGTATGCAAGAATGCATGCAAGAATGCATTTGTGGCCGGCTGACCGTCCTCAATCCATGCTGTAGTAGTGAACTGGGCTCTGCAATTGTGGGCACCGCCCACATCCCAAGCACGTGACGCGTGCAAAAAAGTACTAGCAAGTGTTGACAGTTACTTGCGTGCGTTTGGAACCTGTCCGCTTTGCTGCTGCACAAGTGTGCAGTTGTGCACTGCACGCCATCGACAGATGCAACACACAAGTCGTGGTGCTTGGCTTGCATTGGCTGATGCATTGTATTGCACGCCAGCAACGCGAGCGTGTTCACTTGACTTGTGCTGAGCACAGTCACAAGGAATGCATCACATCCTTTTACAATCAGTCGTTCATTAGAACAGGCGAGCTGCAGCTGCAGCAAATGTAGTGTATCCACAGTCCCAGGTGTTTAGCATCACAGATACACTGGAGACGCAACTTTCCCACGACGCAACAGATCGCAGTGTTCATTGTTGCTGACGTGCGCACAGCCCAGATACTATGCGGGAAGGGTGCTTTAGGATGATGCGGAGAGAGCATGCTTTGCGTGAGAGCGACTCCTATTCCCAGAGCTCTGCCTCAGCTCGCTGGCTTGTGACGTCCTGTCAATCGATTGATTCACTTCAATTGCCCGCCATGCAACTTCAAGGTCCCACACGACGTGCTTGCATGATCCGTTTTTAATGGAAGCAAATTGCTGGGTATTTTATGCTTCCATTAAAATCGGTGCGCGTCAGTAAGAGGCGCATTGTACCACCTGAAGTGGTACAGCACCAGCCGCCAAAGACATGCTGCCGATCATGGCAGGTGGCTGAAAAGCTCGCGAGCGAATGCCCAAGAAGTCCGCAATTGATTGAGCTCTTGCCTCCATAACCAAGGGAGCAATTTGAAGCGATCATGGTGTTCTCGAACGACCGCAGCGCCGAGGAGGTGCAGCGCGTGAACCAGCAGCTGGAGCAGCGCCACTACGAGTTCCGCTCCAACTGCAACGACGGTGACGGTGCGTAACATTGCGTCACATTGGCGGATTGATTGATTGACTGACTGACTGGTCGTTGGTGATGATGGATTGACACATCAATTGCGAGAGTGGAAGTGGCTGATGGATATGCGTGCCTTCTTTTTGCGATTGATGCGGTTGCACAGGTGATGCGAGTGCGTGCCACAGCTGGGGTGAGTGGCTCGCAGTCGTCGACAAGAACTACGCAGATGCCGGTGCGTATTGCTTGTAGTGCCTTGGCGCTTTCGATGGTTGAGTGAGTGAGTCATCCATGGCCTCTGACTCGTGCTTCCTTTCTTCAGCGGACATGTACAAGCTCAACTGCGACAAGAACAACTACGCGGCGTCGTGCTTCAACCTCGGACGACTCAAGCGTAAGGGTTATTGCGATTGGCGTTGACTACTCTGTGAATCTGGATACCACTAACGTTGTTGCGTCCACGTGCATGTGCAAACTCGCTCAGTCGCTGGCAAGGGAGTGGAAATGAACGACTTTGAAGCGACGAACCTCTTTGGTGCGTTCACCACTCTCTATTGAGTTTATACCCTTTGTCGTATGCTGCTGTGAGCTAACGGACTCCAAAATCTTGCAACCCGAGCAGAGAAATCGTGCGATGGCGGTCACTCTCAGGGCTGTCACCACCTTGGCGTCATGTACATGAACGGTGTCGGTCGCGGCAAGGTGCGTTGCCGGCGGCCAACTGAAAGAATTTTGTAGGCTGCGAAGTGTCTGTTGCTCATGCATTGTGCCATGGCGTTGTACCGTTTACAGAACGTGCTGAAAGGACTGGAAGCTTTCAAAGAAGCCTGCGAGCGCGATGACGCGAACAGCTGCAACAGAGTGGCGTCCATGTACTTGTCCGCGACGGAGAAAAGTCCGATCAAGCGCGACGCGCCACTCGCGAAGCGATTCCTAGAGCGAGCGTGCGACGCGAATTTTGCGCCAGCGTGCCACAATCTTGCGGTCATGTACAAGAAAGGAGACGTCGGTATTGAGAAGAGCGAAGAGAAGTTCGAAGAGTACCGCAACAAGACCAATGAGCTCATCGCGCAGGCTGGCGGTATGTCTGGCGTGAAAGCCACGTAGAGCTGCATGGATGCAAATACGAACGCAAACAAGGGTAGATGGTGGAGCTAATTAAAGTGAACATACCTCCGCATTGCTTGTTTGGGGACTCTTTGAACATCGCTACGTCAATTTCACTTCTTCGATCTCTGAGTCGTCATCGTCACTAAACGTCATGATGTTTGTGCTGGCGGATAAATCGTATCGTGATCCATGAGCGTGTGGAGAGTTCTGCTGCAAAGCTGTTGTTGTCAACGGAGCGTGTTCTTTGACCTCGCCCAAGTCGCTCGTTTCATCTGAATGCGGTAGTAAGAGAGTAGATGAGTGCCTTTTATCCGTTCAAGATCAACAAACCACATCGACGTACCGTCACTTAGAAGATTGGGGATGTCGTGCTCGCTTTCATTTTCGTCAGCGTTTAGCGCTCCTTCGTAGCGTTCAGGCTCCACCGAAGTCTCACTTTTGAAGCTTTCAACAGAAAACCTGCCACCTATTGCCAAGCCCCCCCTAGAATCTCGAGTCTGTGATATCAACAAAACAACATTAATCCACATGGCGAAAGTGATCAAGTCAAACAACTCCGCAACGAAGTCTATCAAAAGTCCCATCTCGTACCTTGTCGATAAATTTGGTCACGTTGTCCATGTCGCTGACGTTGCTATCGCTCTCCTCCAAGCTGGGAATGCTTGCCTGGAAGGACATCTCTGACGATGCCACCATTGATGTCGAGAACTCAGATGATTGAAAGCTCCGAAGGAGCTGATTTCGGTCCGAAGTATATCGATCTCGGTCATGACTTTCGTCAGCGCGAACGCACCGATCTGTTGGTTCCCTCTCAGCACTATCGACCACTCCGTAACGAGTGCGTGATTCGTACGCGCCTGGTGACCTCGCAGCATATGAAACGCTCTGGACATCGACAACCTCGATTTCATCTGGCTCATCTCCTGCCTTGGTTGAAGGGGAGCTGCTGTCAAATCGTTGCGTCTCGCTGCCTTTTCCTATTTCTTTTCCAACTTCGTCCTCACTATCACGCGCGGAACACGCCTCCGTGATCGTATCAGTCTGAGCACCGGCACGATTTTGGTCAATTTCTTTAGCCTCGATCTCAGCATCGGGTGAAGGTGCACACACTTCGGCCAAGCTTCTCGAAGTACTTACGTTCGCAAAATTATGCTTATTGACGTCGACGTCTGGGACGAAGGGACTCTCCAGCATGAGGTCTTGCTCTTGACGCTCGTTCACGATATCAGGCTTTGTTGGAGACGATTTCGGTGAAACAGTGACCACTTCCATCGCACTTGGTTTCGAATCTCCAGCTAACGTGACTTGAGGCACAGCTGCAATCTCGATCGTTTGTGGTGAGATCGTACTGAAATCAGCGCTCAGAGGCGTCGATTTGGTTGCTTTCGGCAAGTTGATATCTGGCGCCTTGTGATCCTCACCCGATACACTATATATGTCTTGCTTTGACTCTTCCATGACTAGGGGAGCAAGGTCTTCTTCAACGTCGCGTTCAACCAATGATGGTCTCTCTTCGATGATGACTGTCAAATCCTTCACATTGAAAGGCTTCCCGAACTCTTCCCTTGCCGGTCTGCTTTCTTGGACCGATTCCTTTGATAGAGTTAGCTCTAAGTGACAATTATCTTCGCTTTGTTGTACTCCATGTTGGGCCTCTGGTTGGCGTTCTTCTTGGAAGGTGACCAAGCGACTTGATTGATCTTGGCTGCCAGTATCACCACCACCAACTGATGCAAACGCTGCCATAGCTTGCTTCACGAGGTCTTGATTGAGCTGCGACTTCGTATGCGTCTGCACTTTCAAGCGCTCAAGCGCCTGCTGTCGTGTTTTCTCTCTCGGGACCCACTCTTTTTCAATGATGGTGTTGGCTCTGCTCTCACATTCGACCATTTTCTGCAGCATTTCAGCTGGAAGAACCTCCAAGTGACCGTGAAGAGCTTGCTGGACGATCTGCAAGTGTTCATTTGAGAGTACATTGCATTTTGGAGGAACGCCGAATCGGTGCGATAGCTTCTCAAGCTTGAGCATTTGGCTCGCGATTCTCTCCTGTACCGTTTGTTCATCATGCTGGTACCGGCTGCGAAGGAACTTGCGTCCAGGGAAAGAAGAGAAAATTTTGCTGGAAGGAGTGTGGCTGGACTTCGCAGATTCTTCGATAGCCCTATAGATAAACAGAAAGAAGTCAGTTGTGGCGCTTGCATGTGTGCTCAAGATCAGGAAGATCAGGAAGATCAGGAAGATCAGGAAGAATGCATACCTCTGTGCTCTGTTCTTGACCTCGTCCATGACACTCTCCGCGACAATGTTGTAAACGTAGTCGGAGACAGTAGCGGATCCGTCCTCGGGTTGGTGAACAACGGGTGAAGTTGCAATTGGACACTGCTCGCTGGTTTTTGACGGTGAAGGCACACTCGGCACTACTGCTTCATTCAGAACCAGGTCAGGAAGTTGCACGGACGGAGTCATGACTGCAAGTTGCTCTTTTTCTTCTTCAGTCTGTATCGCGACTTCGACGCCAGTAAATACCTTTATCTCTGTTTGTGTCTGGACAGCAACTTCTGCTCTGAGAACTATTTGCTCAGCTTTAATCTGCTTAGCATGTTCGTCTGCAGCTTGGGTACTTACGTCTCTCGCTTCAGAGGCGAGTGTTTGGGACCCACAACCCTTGCAAACCGCTGGAACACTTTCAGTGCCACTTGACTCCAAGATCTTGCTTTCTAGACGCTTGACATGGTTCTGCGACTCGCTCAGCTGATCACAAAGCGCTTGCTTGTCTTTCAGCGTCGCTAAGTGGACCTCTTGCAGCTTCGACAACTCCTTTCTTGAATCGGAAAGCGTCGTGTTCACCATTGTCAGAGTTTGCTCAAGTCGCTTGATCTCGAGCACTGTTGACATGTCATTCTGGTCTACTTGTGCTGGTGGAGAAGAGCGGACGCCTGCTTGAAACTCCATCTTTCGCTTCATGTCCAAAAATTGAATCTGCTCTTTCAGATCGCTGAGCTCAGTCAGTGCGTTTTCTTTCTCTTGCAACACAGTGTCCAGCTGTTCTTGAGCGTCTTTCACTTGTTTCTCAGTCAGTATCCGCGACGCCTTGATCTCTACTGCAAGTTGGCTCTCCACGTGCAGCTGCTCGTAGAGGCTCTCAATCTTATTCGCCTCCTCTTTGGCGAGCAATCGCAAGGATTCCTGGTGATCTTGCAATGCACACTCCACTTGCTGGAGCATTTGCCGCAGAGCCTTCTCCCCTGAGCCTTGGGGATTGCTATTCAGCGAACTCTCTTGCGCCGGGTGTGGCTTTGCAATAGACTTTGGTTCGTGAGGCTCTGCGACCCTGAACTCTCTGTTTTCTCCTGGGTGGCGTCTCAGATGGTGTTTCTCCAGATAATCAGCCGAGGCGAACATTTTACCACAGTAGAAGCACTGCCGGGCTTCCTTGATCCGTCTTTGTGTGTGTTCGTCGTCCTCATCATTCTGGTCCCATCCACTGTTCTTGAAGCTCTTCTTGTGCTTAGGAAGCATGTCTCTCAGCAGAGTCTCAATTGCTGATACAGCAGACGGTGTCGCCCTGCATAAGCGACAGATAGTCATACGTGAGCCTTCATCAGTACTCTAATCGCGCTGACTCGAAGGAGTCCTACAAGCCAATATGTGTGCCATACCCTTGTATTTGCAATAGCTTGGCGATGCTTTGCAGCACCTGGTGGAGCTTCTGAACTTGTTTATCGCCACTTTTCGAGCGCTCTTTCCATTTTGCAGCTCGCGTTGCAAACGCTTCGCATTCTCTGTGCAAGTCAACGCCAATTGAACAGCGCCTGTTCGTTAGTATGTTGACATATAAGGAAGTGCACACGCACATCTCTTCAAGCCCTTATTCGCAAGCATCAACGTACTTTTCACACAGACGGAGCTCTTTCTGCAGTGTTTCCAGCACCGTGCCGTCTCGCGAGCGCATGAAGAGCAGGTACTCGGTCGCGAGCTGGAAGACCCGCACGATGAACCACGCATTGCGCTGCTGCTCGTCACTGCCATGACGAGCGTCCATCGAGTCAAGCGCAGCTGGTGCACCTACCGCAGGCAGCCGCGCGAACGTCAAATGAAGCACGTAGGGTTCGAGCACCGTTGGGTCACCGCGCTTGACGACATCCGGCAGGTGCAGCGCGCGCAGCATGCGCCAGTTGAGCTTCTCCGTGCGCTCGCGCCAGCAGAAGCGCTGCTGCTGGTGGCGGTGCTGCTGCTGTATGGGAGTAGTAGAGCTCCTGGCTTCCCTCATATGTAATATTGTCAATAGCACTGCTGCTTCAGCTTCAGCTTCAGCTTGAGTGAATAGCGAGATGTCCCCCAACGTGCGCTCTCTGGCGTGTTCATTCGCGTTGCGCGCAGTTTCCCTTGGAGAATGGATACGCTTCAACCGACCGCCCTCCTGATTCAAATTGCGCGTTCTCATTGGCTGAATTAATTTATAATTGCCGAATTTCAGCCAACGGAAAGTGCTGAAGTGCCGCGAAATTGCGGAATCGACGTCTGGCAATTTGCGATATGCTGAAAATTGAAAATTGAAAATTGAACAAGTGAGTCGTTGATATGGCGGATTCGATGGGCGACGATGGCGATGGTCCACATGACGGTGTACCTCGCATTCGACCAAACACACCACGAGATTCTACAGGCGGTGCGTCACTCTCAGCGCGGTACCTGTCACAGTCGCAGCGGCTCGTCGGGTGCTCGCTGCCGCCGCTGACAAGAGACGCAGGCGTAACCAAACGCACGCGAGGCTTCGTGACGCTCGCGGTGCCGCACATTCTCGAGTCCGCCGCGACGACGCAGAGTCTGCCAGAGACCACGCTCGTGCGCTTTCGATGGAAAAATGAAGAGAATGCGCGCGGGAGTCTCTTCCAGCCAGCGAAGATCATGAACGCGCCAGGTTTGCTGCTTCAAAGGCGGGCAACAAGGCGGCAGCGAGATATGGCGGGTGACGAGCATAACGCAGATGACAATGGCGAAGAGGAAGAGTCCAAGCAGCATAGTCCTAGCAGCCATGCAAGTGCGTGGTCGATTGAGATGGTGTATCCGGTCTGCGTCGATGCACAGCGCTTTGTCGAGTATTTGCGCGATATGGTACAATTCGCATCTCTGCATTTGCCGTGAGTTTGTATGTAATTCCGTGTATTCATCGAATGCTCTCTATGGGTTTTTTGCGTCATTTCTAATGATGGTGTGGACAGAATGAGCTCGTGTTGGACGTGATCGATCGAAATACGCGGCGCAAATACGGCAAGTGCGTCATCCCGCTCTTTAACGAGCCACCTGTTGCGTCCAGTGGTGATTCACATTCTTCACTGGAGTCTCCAATAGATAGTGAGCGCGCGCTGCGCCAGCTGAGGCGAGAGAACGCGTTATACGAGATCAAATCCGTGGACTCTAATCCGGATGACGACGACATGATTGGTAAGAGTTCCTGCCACTCACGTCTTGTCTCTTTCAATTCTGTATCTGCACAAGGCTTGACGATTTCTTTGATAATGGTGTGTCAGGTTATTTAGTTGTGAAGATCGATGTTCAGTTCAGAGATCTCGATGATGGAGATCTGATCGACCCCGTCCCAGTTCCGCTGCTACCAAATCGCCTTGACGCTGCGTCACCTCCAGCGCCAGTTCTTATCCCTCGGACGCGTCCAACAGTGCACGTGAATGTGCGTCAACCTTTCGACAGACACCAACACGATAATAGTGAGCTGCGCCACAGGTACCAGTTTGGAGTGGTGTCGCCGATTTCGTATCTAGAAAGCGACGCGTTCCACTCATTGGAAGGAAACAGCTCCCGAAGTGAAGACGTTCTCTCATCACTGAGCTCGTCACCTCGCCGCGGTGAAAAGAGGACTCACGAGGTTACAGGCTCGCCGATGCATTCTTTCAAGCTGAACCATTTGATCGAGAAAGGCAAGGCGCTTCAGAAGTCGATGGCAAAAGCTGCAGAGGATCGTGATGGTGACTGGTACGATTCCCAGTTTCCTGTTACAAGCGTGAGAGCTCATATTGCTGGAGCCCAAGAGATCACTGATGCCACTTTGCATGAAGATCTGAGTAACAGTGTCAGTGATCATGACCCTCGCAGCTGGCAGTCTATCTTGAAGCAAGCCCAGACTCCGTCGCACGATATTGAGCAAGAAGTCGCATACAGCAGTCTGATTGGCTCTGGAAAGGCTATCCATTCGCATTCGATCAAAGCTACGCGAGGGCTGAAAATCACATTTGAAGCACTGAAGTTTTCCAGCGATTTTATCGACCAGCTGCAGCAAATGAGGGACTCCGCGATATCAAGCCGCTTCAATCCCATCGAAATGACCGTGTCTCACAGCGACGTGGCAGCGCTCTTAGCAACAACAACAGAGAGCTCAGTGAACCAAACCGAAAGCCCCGAGACGCTGTTCACGATCACACCTTCGCTCCGAAAGCGTGCGTTCCGACTCACCTATTCCCACGTTGTGCCGCTACAGTCACGTGGAGATTCGTCGACCCTTGGGTTGATATCACGCTCCAGCAAGAAGCAGCTGCAGTTCTTCATTACGAGCAGAACCCAAGGAACGCCCCGTCGACTTCAGCAAAGCTCAAGAAATGGCAAGAAACACCAACTTGTGCTTCGAGGTGCGGTCTCAGTGCACGATATTCTGTTCGATCAAGGCCCGATACCCGAGCCCAAGGTGGAGAATGTATCGTTATTTATTCTCGAGGAGAGTGGTTTGGCTGCAGCAAGATTGAGAACCCGAGAGAACGCACGCAGGATTGGCGTTCTCAAGGTGAAATTTCATCTATGCAACGTCGAAGCTGGCAACAACGAACCTGAGATCAAGGGCGAAAGCCATTTGATATTCTCTTCACCACCAAGCAGTCGCGAATCGGTTGCGCGAAGTGCTGAAGCTCAAAATTCGCTGCTTGAGACCAGGAAAAAGAAACCAAGGGAAAGATCGAAATCAAGGGAAAGATCGAATCTGACACTGGACAAAACGTGGAAGCGGCCAGCTCCGACTTTGAAGATAGCGATCCAACTTGCAGTGATGATTGACAAGGTATCCTCCGTTCACTCTTCCAAGGCTCGTCTCAGTAAATTCGCACTGGAAGGTTCTTTCGTCCGATTCCAGTATGCAATACCCCAGAGCAGCTCTGTGAGCGAGTCGTCACAATCGGTCAGTTCGTTCAAGCGTTCGTTCAAACGAAAGTTGATTCAAGTGGCTGGATCACAAAACTGTTTGCGCGAGTGCTACGCCAACGTTGGTCACATTGCCGCCTTCCCTCTTGAGCTGGATCTACTCCTCAATCGAAATTTCAAGAAAAAGCTTTTGGTAAGTGGGAACGAACTGGTTTCTAATGTGCTCACGCCCTCTGCTTATGCTGACTAACATAGCTACGTTTATCGAACCTACAGATCATCGAAGCATGGCTCCAAGGGGTGCAGCATGCAAAAGACGACGAAGGTGAACTGCTGGGTCTAGTCAAAATTCCGTTTAGTGCATTCTCGTCCTGCTTCAGGTTCGTGCTCGGTGTTTGCAAGCAGGTAATCCTCGCATCTCGGACGCGATTATCAACTTCAACTGACGTGAATTGTTTTGCTGTTTGTGGTTTAGAGAGAGCAGTAGAGATTGGGACCAGGCTATTCCGTTTGTTGGTGTTGATGACCGGCTGCCGATAGAAGATCCCTTTTCAGGCCGTGTTTCTGGCTTCCTTCAAACTCGCATCGCGGTTGGGACTGCTGAACAGGTACCGAAAGACACAAAACAACGCTGCGTTTTCGTTGGGAAATGTTGTTGATGACATTTTCTCTTTGTATTATCGTATGCGTAGATTATTGCTCTCACCTCAACAGTGCGGACAATTGTGCAACTACAAGCGGTTGTGAGGGGCGCTCTTTGCAGAAAAGCGAACCACATACATCGTGAAACTGAGGGATATTCAACTGCCGAGGGAGGTTCCGCACAAACGTCCACTTCAAACGAATCCCCAGACAAAGAAAGAGAAGACGTTTCTCGAGGTCGCATCATCACTGCGACGCCAACAGAAGCTAGTTCGATAAAAGAGTGCTGGGGGCAGCTTCAACGTCCAGACAACGACAGAGGTGAAAGAAACGTCATTCAACATGTCGACAACGATATCCAAGGGCATGACAGTATTGCGTCAAGAAATGACTACGTGCATGAAATTCGCCTCAAGATCCGAGAATGCTGGCGATCTGCACGACAAGGACATTCAGAACAGTGTGGGGCGTGGAAAGAGCCATCTTCAGTTATCGGCTGCGAAGTGCAAGGCGACCTGCTGTTAGTCCACGACCAGATGACTAATCGTAACGAAGCAAAATCAGTCCAGTTTGCGCTTTGGTGGGATGCAAACCATAGCCAGCTGAACTCCCACTTCGAGCATTCGCTCCGCTCAAAAGACAGCAATGGGGAAGATGGGTTGTTGGCGAACGAGGTGAAGTTCACCTTTCATGCGCAGACTGATTTCGCTCAACCCAGTTCATCGAATGCT
Source organism: Globisporangium paroecandrum (assembly GCA_023333955.1). Classification (NCBI taxonomy): domain Eukaryota; phylum Oomycota; class Peronosporomycetes; order Pythiales; family Pythiaceae; genus Globisporangium; species Globisporangium paroecandrum. The sequence goes on along the minus strand of JAASFU010000542.1, from coordinate 8,866 downwards.
GATCAAGGACAAGCAGTGCTGAATCTGCAGACGATTTTGGAAGATGCGATCAATTCCGACAGTCTGCGAAACCAGCACTTCAGTTTGGAAAAGGATATCGATGTGCCCATTGAGTGGGAGGGTGGCTCGAATTCGCGTCTGTGCCGAGTCTTCCCCGTCAAAATATGCTATCGCGTATCGTCGCGCACTCCTGCCTCTTTTGATCAGTTCCAGTCGATTCTGCCAGCGAGGTCGCCACCTATGCCGAATGAAGAGCAGGCTCACTCGAGCTGGATGACGACGACTTCGATATCGGCGACCCGACGGTTGTTGCCAGCAATCATCACTCTGTCCATTCACGTGCTTTCAGTCGCCGATCTGAAACATGCAATCGAAGAACGATGGAGTCAAGTTTGTGCATTCTCGTCTGAAAAAGATCTGAAGAAACACTTGGAGGAGTTGCTTACCGATGGAGCAGCCAGCGTGATATTTGAGTGCAATGTGTGCCTTGGTGTGGAGGTTGCCGAACAACAAAGCGTGGGGCGGAACGGCGCTAGTTCTCACCTCTACATGAAGAATGAACGATGGTACAAGAAATGCCTGTTTCCCGCCGCAAGATGTGATGTCGGGAACACCCAGCAGTTGCTCTCGAACACACTCTCTCCATGTCAACTGGAGATCGTCGTCCACCCAGAAGCGATGCACATCATGCAGAACGAGTGCGTAGAGTTTCGGATTCTATCGTGGTGCCCTCGCAGCAATGCTGAGTACCAGATCGGTGCAGTTTCGGTGCCAATTGCTGCAGTGCTGTTCCGTCCAACTGGCGTGCAAGGTGCTTTTCCGATATCCATCGGCAATGGTACGTCTTTGAGTTGCTTTTGTGTGGTGATATAACTAGCGATACTGTTGCACTGACTGTTGCTGGTCGTTCTACAGTTCTAAGCGGTCGACTTGGAGTGCACGTACATATTGACCACCGACCAGGCGCTACGAGTTTAGATCCGAAAGTTCCTGCTATGGGCTTGGAAGAGCGAGAACTAGTCGCAGAAACAGCTGAATCAATTGTCCACCGATCAGTATCACCAACGAGCCCTGACGAAGTTGCAACTGGTCAAAACCCCTCCAGTCACGGTGAAGAAAGCCAACCAATTCAGGTATGCATGCGCATATCACATCTTGCAGTAGGAATGGTAAAAAATTGAAAACCCAGCGCGTATCTCACATATTCTCGTCCTCATTCGTGAAAACTGGTTGCAGGTCGTTGTTGAAGACTTTCGGAATCTGCAATACCAAGACGATGGAACCGATGAGCGTGGCGTCTTATTTTCCTTCGCTACTGAGTATTTTGATGGAGAAGACTGGCTTCGAGGTGGTGCTTCCGCAAGCGTCGATCATTTCCACCGAATTGGTGATACTGAAACGAGATCTCTCTCATCGAGCCGCGTTGGGAGAAACCCAACTCTGCGAATTGGTGCCTGGCACGACGACCGCACGAATGCAGAGAATTTCGTTGGTACCGAGTTCTTGACACGGAGTGCAATGATGATTGGCTGGTGTGTGGTGGATCTGAGTCTTCTTCTAGCTTGGCAGAGAGAAATTCATGGATGGTATCACATCTTTGATGGCCAGCAAATCAGTCGTGGGCAGGTGAAGATCAAAGTGTCTCTCGACAGTGGCGAACGTACAATGGAGGAGACACAAGAAAACAGCTTATCAGCGACGCAGCACTTGGAGCGACGCGAGCGCGAGCTTGCAGAAGGTTTGAGTGGTGATGGTGATCAAGAACCATTTCAGTTGGGGTTCGGCATGTTTTCCGATACGCCGCGATCCAAGGATGCCGACGAAAGCCGCATGCCGTTGTCTCTTTCTGCTGAACACGTGGCTAGTTCAATGAATTCGATGTCCGAGATGAGCATTGACAGACTAGAGGCGATCAAACCCTCGAACCATCTGGAAGAATACGACGAGGATTCCAAGGGCTTTCCTGCTGCTCCTAACACCGTCCAGTTGGAGCAAATCGATGAGCAAACTGGTGACTGCGAGGATGAAATGATTGCTGAACGTGATGCTGCGCTTGCGGACGTTGACGGACGCTATGACCACGCTGCCACGGAGGCAGATGACATCATCGATCGTTCCCCAGCAGATCGCTACTACAAACCTGAAGCAGATTCCTCAGCCGTGAGTGATGAAGGAGATGATCAGATCGATGAAGCTACCAGTTACTACAAGCCGATCACGCTGTCATCTTTCGGTATCGAGGAAATCCAGCTGTCGCCTCTGAGCGACCGATTATCACCGTCGACCTCAAGCACAGATCAAAATCTGTTGACTCCAGCCGGAGAGAAGTATGATGAGCAGGTGACGCTTAACGAGTTTGAAGATCGAGAAACAGCGGAACTTGAAAACTCTGCCACTTCACCGACCCCGATCTGTACACCTGACGATTTGGAGGAAGCTTTCGTAGACGATTTGCGTCCCCTCTCAGTAACGTTACCATGTGAAGAATCCGATGATGCGCAAGATATTACCAAGATGAGAAGTGATCATGCGACCGCGGAGGAAGACACTTGTAAAAGTGGTTCAGACCGGGCTTCAGAAAGCTCGACTTGCTGTAGTCCAGTACAGCTCGACACTGCCAGGAGAGGATCGTTCTTCACTATTGAAGAGTACCATGGTGTCCCCAACAAGAGTTGGACCACCTCCGTCCATCTCAACGAAGAAACGCGATCGTTGGATTCAGGTGATGGCGACCAAGATAACGGTAGCCCAGTTTACAACCGTTTGGGTATCTCTTTAGAGCCTGTCACGATTTTGTGCGAGACTTCACACTTGGGGGATGGAGATCACACTCCTACGGTACCCAGCAAGAGAGACGCGTTTGAGGACGAAGAAACAGTTAGCAGGAGTGAGCCAAATGGTATGTGTGTTGACGTTGCAGTCAAAACATACGAGATTGCGAAGGACGAAAAATCCACTCAAGTCGACATGGAGAGCTGCATCCTGGAAGAAGACGTACTGAGGGAATTGAATGGAGCGGAAAGTGACAGCGATCATGGGATTCAAACCAACAGCGAAGTGATTGGAATCAGAAAACGGGGGGATTCAATGGGACAGGGTGTCCCTCAAACTGAGCTTCTCCGCGGCCAAACGACCAAGAAAGAGATGGTGGATGTGAGCTGTGGAACTGCAGACGACTTCGATAATGTCGCTGATCAAATCTCAACTCACGAGAGCAACGCAGTGATGAAACAGGGTGGTGAGCCAACCGAGGATCATCTGGAATCAGTTGAAAAGTGTGTCGAGCGTTCGTATTTTCAAGATGACGAGACACTGGAAGCGGATGGCGGAAACGCTGACGTACCGCCATTTGGCGACTATTTGAAAGGGCCTGTCAGCTCCGAGATGCAGTCGCTGCACCGGCACCAAGAGTTGGCAAAACAATCATCATTCGATCTTCCAGCAGATAAATTCGAGTTAATTTGCCAGTTGCTGACGGAAATTCGAGATTCGTGCGGATCTGGGTTTGTGAAGGAAATTCTACAGGCGCACCATGCTCAAGTCGCGCTGAGTGAAAGCCGAACGGAGCTGCTGAGCCAAAAAGAGCATTTTTCGACCAGCCAGGATAGAAAATTGACAGCAAAGCAGAGTGAAGCTGAAACGAAGACCAACCAGATCCACATGGACGGCCTCGTTATCACAAGGAACCTTGGAGAAGAGTTGACGTCATCATTCCAGAAGCTGCGCCAGTCAAGTGGTTCAGTACTGACTGAGAACACCAAGGGTGACAGCATTGCGAAGCGTGACTACAAGGATCGCCTGAGCTACAGCAGTGATGTCACAAGAGAGAATTTACGACTTTCACCGACTCATTTTTCGAGGCAGGACTTGAAAGTCGCTTACTGGAGCGATTCTTCCACTCTCCAACAAGAAATGGAGCGGCGATTGGCGACGAGCGACGCTGGACAGGGTTCTTGCAATGCAGTCGACTGCAACAACATTGGTGAAATGGATGGGAAGTCACACACCGGCTCGAGTCGTGATTCGAAGCTGTTTGGTGATGAGTGCGTAGCACAAGCGCCAACTTTGTTCGCGTATCAAACTCGACAGATGAAGAAACCATTTCCATACAAAGCAGACTCAGAGACAGAGCGGATCGCGCGAATCATGCAAGGAAGCGTGAACTACTGGCGCAAAGGCGATGAGCACGCGCTCACGAGCGATGACGACTCAGTGGATTCGTTCGACTCGGATGACAATGAAGATTGCTACTTCTGATGCGCCGAATGAGAGAGCAGAGAGAGTTATTAAAAAGAGCAGATCATGGTCTATCGATTGATAAAAGCATGCTCAGATATAATAATGTGATTAAATAGGGCAGAATGAATTGAGTGGACGAGATGTCACTTTCGAGGCTTTGACTTCCGCTGCCCAGCTTTACGCAGCTTTTCGTAAAACGAGGCTTTCGGCTGACTGACTCCAGATTGCTCTGCAGGCTCTCGATTTGATTCGTCTTCATCCGTGATGGACGTTGTTTCTCTCTCCGTCCCTGCGACTTTGCCTGATCCTCGCCATGAGGAGTCCCCTGAGATCGACGCGCTCGTTATGCCCACCATGTCAGGAAGGACCTTCCCGCTGCGCATCTTCTCCAGCAGTGACGTTCTCTCCAGACACTCGCGATGCACCGTTTGCTGCAGGAGCGAGATTTCCTGTTCAAGACAGAGAACCACAGCAATCAGACTTTAGTTAGTGGGTGAAAGACACATTACCCAACTCATGATGAATAGTCAAAGGTCTCCAGTTCTCGTACGCGATCTTTTTGGTCCAAGGTGAGTCGGAGCTTTTCAATCACTTTCTCAAAATCGTGGCTCTCTTGGTTGTTGCTGCTACCTCCAGCTTGACTTGAGCCTTTCTTCCCATGAGCAGTATCTGAGTGGGCAGATTTCCCGCTCCGTGGATCCTTTCTTAACTCTTCCCCACCCCAGGCAGCCTGTGGCATCGCTGCTGTCATGACACTTTGCTGCGACTTTCGGTCGTTCTCTATCTGGTTAACTTGCGCCTGAAAAGTGTCGATACGTCTCTGAAGCGCGATATTCTGAGCTTCGAGGCACTGTTGATGCTGAGCCACTTCCTCTTGGAGTTTGTCCATTTGCATTTTTGAGTTGCTCTTTTGTTGATCGAGTTCGCGCTGCAACGAGGAATTCTCCTCCTCCAACTCCGTCTTATTTCATCGCAAATGAGAGTTCAAAGTTCTTTTAGTAGTTACCAGTCAAATGAAAAACACAATCACAACAAGCAAATTTGCATGAAAAGTGATCAGAACGTACCTTTTGGCCCTCCAGAGCCGAAGTCTTCTTCTCCATGGTGTCAGCCAACGCTTTCGTTTGTGTGCCAGTACGTCGAACGTGCTACGCAATATTTTGGCATTTCACAACGAGCAGTTCGGGATCCCGTTTAGTTTAGTGGTAATGTTGAGCTCGTAGCATGTGTGTGCATGATAAACCTGCAGCTCTTCCATACTACGCTCTGCTTGGTCTTTCCAGTGGGAAACTTGACGCTCAGTATCTCTCAGCTGCTCACGCACGCACAGGAGAAGATTACTCACCAGGTAATGCGCTGGCATTCGCTCAAATAAACAGATACCATGGAGCGATCAGAACAAGTCACACAAAACTAACCTGCTTCTCCAAACTCTGTGATGTGTGCTTGGTGCTCTCAAGTCCCTGTTGGATTTCCGATGTTTCCTTCTTCAGGAACTCAATGTACGCTTTCTGCGTCGTTTTCAGCTCTTCGATCACTTTCCCGTGGTCACGCTGCAGTCGGTTCAGGTCATTTGCGTACTCAATCCGCAATTTTTCAAGCTCTTTGACGTAATCCTGCTTGAGTTTCTCGGTTATTAGAGCATTTTTCTCGATCTTCTTCTGTAATGTCCCCACTTGAAGGCGCAATTGAGGGATCTTCTCGTCAGCTTTCGCTTTTTCCTCTTGGAGTTGCGCACGCTCCGCTAACAGCAGCGCCTTGTTCTTCTCAAAGCTGTGGAGCTGGTGCTTGAGCATGATCACTTCGCTGTTCAAGTGAGAAAATGTTGACCGCTCGGCGTCATTCGAAGACGCGATTCGCAAAAGTTCTTGTTGTACTGCTTTTAGTTGTGCCTCAAGCTGTTTCGCTGCATTTTGCTCCACCTCAACACGCTCAGTCATCGATAGCAGTTTTTGCTTCAGCTGGTCGCGTTCCGTGACTACCAGTCGCTCACTCGAGCTCCATGATTCTTGGCTCTCGATATAACGCGCCTCGAGCTCTCTTATTTTTACTTTTTCACGCTCAAACTCGGCCGCGAACTCTGCCTCCTGCGTACTCGGCTGCAGTTTGCACTTTTCAATTTGGCTCGAGAGATGCAGAATCTCGTTGCGCAGCTTCTGCTCTGTGAGCGAGCTCGCTATCTTCCACTCCTCTTCTGCGCGCTTCATCTGGCTCTGCAGCTGTTGGGTCACATCCTGTTGCTGGGTCAATTCCCGTTGCGCAGTGAACAATCTGGTGGTGCTCTCATCTCTCCCAAAGCGCAATTGCGTACATTCAGCCACGAGTTGAGTCGCATTTGTTGCGAATATGCCAGAAACCTGCTCAAAGCTTTTCTTCAATGATTGGATCTCGGCTTTCAGATCCTGCGAGATCTTACGCTCGCGCTCCAGGAAGCGCACGAATTCCTGCAAAACACGAAGGATAGCAAACCAGTAGGCTCGAAGTTGATAACGTCACCTCTCTACAACCCACATGACAAGCAATGCCGTAACAGCCAATGTATGTGTACGTACGTGGAATGTCTTTTTGTACTTCTTGACGGTAGCCTGCAGCTCCTGAACTTCAGCAAACACAAAGTAGCTCACGCCGCAGAATGTGCAGGCGGTGTCCTCCACCGCCATCTGCTGGATTTCCACAGGTAGCTCTCGCTTTGGGCCCATCGTGTAGAGCTCCTCGCGCGTCGGGTCGCGCAGCTCGCGCTCGTGAACGGACTGCGACGCCATCGCAAGCGTGGCAAGCAATATAAGCAGCTCGCGGGGCAATGGTCCAATTTACCGTGGACTTGCTGAAGCCATAAGCGAACAGACCATCACTCCTGCAGCTGGCGTCGTTTCGAATAAAGCAATTCGTTTTTGAATTGCACGGATTCAGTGTCAGTGTTGAAGTTGTCCCAACCAACTGAAGTTGGCCGCAAAATGTGGGCGAAGACGAGCACGCAAGAAAGTGCGACGACTGCGGCATCGCTGCTGCTACGCGTTTACGACTCGTCGCGCGGGATGAGTATGTGCGCGTAGACGTGTGAATGTATGTGTTATTATTGAGCCTACGCTAACGGCTTTAATGTGTTTTCATTCGACAGCATCCGCACACCAGGAGGTGCAGGATCTCAACGACCATGTCGAACAACTCGGTATCGACATGGCCAACTTCCAAGGTGAGAGAAAATTTAAAAGCAAAAAGCGCCTTCTCTCTGAAACAATGGCATTGTGCGCGACGCGCGTAGCGTTATTTACATGTGTGTGTGTGATGTGGTGCAATGACTGAAGCGGAGGTGACGAGTATGCGGCTTGAAGTGCTTCGACTACGGAATCCCGCGTTCCAAGAGCGAGTGAAACGACTGAAGCAAGCGCAATTAAAGCGCGATGAGAGAACGAAACAAGCAGCGTGATGTGATCATCAACTTGTGTTGCTCATTTTTACTCACTATAATTTGAGACAGGTGGAATTCGAAAGATTGGTATCATGCAAGAACCGCTGCCTTTCTGTTGCCATTTACCATGGCAGCTCATACCCCTCAAAGTGGAACACCTTGGCGGAGTCCTCTAGCGTCGCGTTCTCGATGATCTTGGTCAAACCGGCGACGCTGTCCTTTGGGGTGACGTTGCCACCGAAGCCAACCATCGCAGTCGCGACGTATCCGGGGTGCAGCAACAAACAGCCGATTTTTTCGTTCTTCAAATCCACAGCCAAGCTCTTCGTGATCATGTTGAGCGCGGTTTTCGACGCACGGTACCCATAGTAGCCGCCCGAAGTGTTGTTCGAGATGCTGCCCATACGAGACGTGGTCTGCGCGACGAACGCAGTGCCGTTCACCTGCACGGCGAGGCGCAGATTTGGCAGGAACGCGCGCGTCATCAGGAACGGGCCCACGCTGTTCACTTCGAACTGACGCATCAGGTCTTCCTTGGTCGTGGTCATCAAGTTTTTGTCTTCCAGGATGCCGGCGTTGTTGATCAGCAGGTCGATCGGCACATCTTTCAGCGTCTCGGCAGCCGTCAAGATCGACTGCTCGTCACCGGTATCGAGCGGGATCAGCTTCCACAGCGCGAGCTTCTTCAACTGCACATATACATATATGTATGTGTGCAAATCGCCATAACACGCGCAAAGGTAATGACAGATCCATCATGAGCTAACTTGTGTACCCACCCACAAGAGTTCCCTCTCACATGAGCTAACGTTTTGCTAGCGATGCCACAAGGCAAACGTACCTCGTCTGCCTTTTCGACGTCTCTCGCCGACGCGACCACTTTCCAGCCTTTGCTGACGTAGTGCTCCGTGAAGGCGAGCCCGATGCCGCGGTTGGCGCCAGTGATCAGCACGGTCTTCGCTGCCATGTTCGATTAGACTTCTGCTTCAGCTTGCTTCTTGAAAACTGAAGTCTTTTTGCAGGTGGCTGCTCTCAGATCACAGCCAGTCACACAGACTTCACTTTTCTAGAAGCAAGGTACAGTCCTCCCCCCCCTATTGAAACATAGAAAATCATCACTCAAAACATACAATTTCAAAGGTATTAGTATATATGGAGGTATAAGAATATGCAGGTTGTTTGATTGACAGTGCATTACCGTAGACGTCATCGCAGTTG
>JAASFU010000541.1:0-20521 GCA_023333955.1 Globisporangium paroecandrum | reverse complement strand
CTATGGGGCTCTGGCACGAATGTAACGTCCAGTCTACTATTTTGCTTTTTTCGGTACAGGCACATACCGGTAGTATACCGAAGCACCGGCATGATCGGTAATCTGCCCCAGGGAAAAAGAATCTGCCTTTAGGAAGCCCCGGGTTTGACCCCATTACAACTTCTAAACTGCTGAGTCGGCTTTCTCTAAACCCGTTTAAGTTTACGTTTGCTCTCATACCTCCACATCTCCTGTGGAAGCTAATCAAGAAGTCACTGTACTGCTGTTTGCGAAATCACATCTCAAACTTCAAGCTCAGCGGACGCTCCGTCCACCAAATGGCGGACAGGATGGAGCAAAAATCACCATTTCCTAATATTCGACCACCACCACCACCACCACCACCAATGAGCGAGCAACGGACAACCCAAGCGCAGCGCGTGGCCAAGCTGCGCGAGCTTCTCGGTGCGCTCACGACCCGAGCTCTGGTCTGTTGACTGGCTTATGGCAACTGCGTCCACTAACAGCTTCTCTTTGTTGTTGTTGTTGTTGTCTGACGCAGCGCGCGAGGAGATCTCCCTCATGCCCTGCTGCTACGACGGACTCTCGGCCAAGCTCATCGAACGAGCAGGTACGCATCATATTGCAACGGAGTTGTTATCGTTCGTCGTTGATATCTCATGGGTGATGTCCTTCGTCGATTGGTATTGACTGGTTGTCTTGTCGTTATTCGTTGTCGTGCTAGGCTTTGAAGTGACGTTCATGACGGGGTTCGGCGTCTCGGCAGTCCACGGCTTCCCTGACACGCAGGTTGACAGACAATTCGTTCTATAGAGGCTATTAATGCGCTTTGACTCAACTTGCTCACTGGTATGCGTGATTGCATGGCTGCTTCCCCTCAAATCAGCTGCTCTCTTTTGGCGAGATGGAGCGCTGTGCGAAGGACATCAACGCGGCACTCAAGCAAATCCCGTGCATCGGCGACGGCGACACTGGCTACGGTAACGCGATGAACGTCAAGCGCACCATCGCTGCGTATGCACAGGCGGGCATGGCTGGCATCATGCTTGAAGACCAGGTGATGCCGAAGCGCTGCGGGCACACGGCAGGCAAAGACGTGGTGTCGCGTGAAGAGGCGTTCACGCGTATCCAGGCGGCCGTGGACGCGCGGCGCGAGGGCAGCTTTGACATCGTCATCGTGGCGCGAACAGATGCGCGCGCCACGCACTCTCTGGAGGAAGCGATCTTCCGCTGCCAGGAGTTTGCGCGCTTGGGTGCGGACATCACGTTCCTTGAAGCGCCGCGGTCGATTGACGAGATGAAGCAATACTGCAGCCAGGTGTCTGGGTACAAGATGGCCAACATGCTCGAGAAAGGCCTGACGCCGATTCTGCCACCTCAGAGATTGCAGGAGATCGGCTACGTGCTCGCCGCGTACCCGCTGACGCTGCTGAGCGCGAGCATCAAGGTCATGGAAGACGCGCTGGCGCTCTTGAAAACCCAGACAACAAGCGCTGCTGACGATACGAGTGCGGACGATAGCGGTGCTGCTACTACGGCGACGGAGGATGGGGAGAATGCGACTCCGAGCAGTGGGCTCAACGCACTGCTCTGCGATTTCTCGCACGTGAAAGACGTCGTGGGCTTCACTGAATACTACGACGAGGAGAAGCGCTACAAGATTGGGAGGCAATAGAAGAATCCGAGTGGTTGGTAGTTTATTGCTGTGGTATGTGCTTCACAAACAAAGCAATGCAGTCACTGAATGATGGATGGACGTCCACGGTGGCATCAATTCGGAGCAATGATAAATGGTTATATATTTCGCACAATAGCTAGCGCTTTTTGGTTTCTGCTAATTATAGTTGGCACACGCTTGATTCCCAGTTGTGCGACTAGAAACCAGATGTGACGCTGCGCGTTCTTCATTCAGTTAGTGATTGAGCACGGCAGTAACTGCGTCGACGCATCCTTTTTGTAAGTTTGTGTAGCGCATGTGCGTCAGCGTACATTTGCTTTAGTTGCGATTCTTTCGGCTGCTGCTGCTCGATTCCGAGCTGTTCTTCTTGCCGGCGTTCTGGATCAGAATGATCAGGATGCGCACGAAGATCGACACGAAGTCTAATGAATGACAGCAAGCACAAAGCAGTATGTCGTTAGCATTTTCAATCATAAAACCCATGGCGAATCCAAAAGACACCACCAAAGCGTACCAAGGAAGAGCTCAAGCGCGTGGCGCAGCGAGTCCTTGTCGCCCATGCTCGCCTTCTCAATGATCATCTGGGTGTCGAACACCACGTAGCCGCAAAACACCACAAGACCACCGTACTTCAAAAAAGCAAGAGATGCACCATAATCAGCATGAGTAAGGAACTGCGCTTCTCTTGAACGATCAAGAGCGCTGCATAGACACAATACAATTAATGGGTCTCTTCTTACCAGGTTGGCCGAGTAGAGCATCGCCGAGCGAAAGAAGATGTTGATGAAGTTGAGGAGTACCATGGTCGAGAGCGCCGACGACAGGATCGCGCCGAGGTAGAGGTACGAGCGACGCGTGGCGAGCAGCGCGCTTCCAGAGAAGCACAAGAACACCATCGTCGTCATCAGGCTGTTCACATAGTCACACAATAAACACACGCGTCAGACATCATCACTGTTATACACAGGTTTCGCATATACAAACAAAAAGCGAGACGTACAATGCGGTGATGAGAATCGTCGGGTCGACCTCGATCGCCAGTTCGATAAGCGCCGAGAGGCTCACGCCCATGAACGCTGACACCATCATGAGGATGCCGAAGCGCTTCTGGTGGTTGTACGCAGGCTCTGTCTGCAGCCAGATGGAGCCGCCGGTCGCGCCGAAGAAGCAGACGAGCCCCATCCAGCTCTGGTTCTCCATGGCGCTGCCACCGGAGAACGCGATCGCCGCGCCGGCCGCGAGCGACGCCGTGAGCACGCACGCCGCCAGCGTCGCGTACACGTGCGCGAGGTGCTGCTGCACGTCAGCCGAGATGCCGCTGGTCTTGAGCATCGCCTGCAGGTTCCACGAGGCCGAGGCGCTCGGCATGCCGGTGGACGAGAACATGTTCATGCTGGCGCTGGTCTTAATCGACTGGGAAGAGCTCGTTCGTTGTCGTTCGTGAGCTTGAGGTTGAATTGCAGAATGACGGTTTTCGGTTCGGCAAAAAGCGGAGCGGAACAAAATCGTACTTAGTCAAGAAATGCAAATCCCTTCCCAAATCATGGGAAACAACAGATGCGAATTTAGAAGCAATCTATGCTTTCTGGTAGGTTATCTAGTATGTTTCAGACTGTTTGATAGTTTATGACGAAATTGGTTCTGGATTTTTCACTGTTTTTCATAGAATGCGTGCGTTCGCAACCCCTTTCACCCCTTTCTCACGTTCCGTACAGTCTGTGTCCGCAATACGGGAGGTATTTTTAGAGCGGAAGAAAAGAGAGAGGTTGCGCGAAGGCGCCATTCAAGCGACATTCGCGTTACATAAAAATGTACCCACATCAGTGACGTGTCAACACCAGAACAACTGGGACCACTGGATCAGATTAATTTACTTGCCACTCTGCGACTTGAGGAAATCGCCGCCACTTCACTTGCGAAAATGTCGTCCAAGAGAATCCAGACGAAGATTCCGGTGTCTAACTCGTGCAAGAAATACAAGGAAGGTTTGGCGAAGAGGCCAGCCCACCAAGACGAGGTTGAGTGCGTCACATCGACATTGTGGAAGGACATTTTGAAGGTATCGCGTGAAAGTAAAAAGTCAAAACTGAGGTGGGGTCCTATGTTTTTGTTCCTGAGCTTACTTGTTTGCTCTTCTCTTGTGAGCTTCTAACTGTTTCCACTTTTACTTTCGTCGTGACTTTGCGCCTGTCGAGACACATACAACCAAGCGAAGCAGATCATTCGCACGAGTCAGTCAGTTGCCACCCCTCAGCGGTCCAATATCCAGTCGAGTTGTGGAGTACTTACCTCCGACAGAGACGTCTCCGAACGACGACGAGCTACTCGATCCCACGCCGACGCTGGTCGGTATTGCGCCGCCGGCGTGCTTCTTCGTGGGCTTGGACGACGTCGAATTCCTCATTTTCTTGAGCGGCAGCTGCGCCATGTTGGTACTGGACGTAGCCTTTTTGGAGCTTTTCGTGGTTGTGGACATGGAATCCGGATACACCCCCGAGCAGTTCGTGCCAGAGCCGTTACCACCACTACCCTCGACTGGAGCGATGTTCTTGGGCTTCAGTGATGATGAGGTACTGCCGCCATACAGACTCGTGCCTTGTCCGCCCATCTTGGTCGGCTGCTTGCCCATAGAGTACTTGCTCGGCTTGGTCTTCCCACCGCCATTGATTGGCGGTAGCTCGTCGTCGTCCTCGTACGCAGAATCGTGGTTCTTCATAGCGACCATCTGCATCGGGTGCGAGCTAGAACAACAAATCGCGCATATGTGAGCTGAGCCAACTACCATACAAAACCTGCGAGTTCAGCATAATTCTCGCATAATTTACCTGTTTTGTATGGACGGTAGTGGCAACTTGTCTTCAGGGTTCTCCTCCTTGCCCTTGCGCTGTTTGAGACCTAGCGGCGGTTGCGCTTGGTACATTTGCTGTTGCTGCTGCCCTGGGATATGTCCAGACTGATGCGATTGATGCTGCTGTTGTTGCTGCTGCTGCTGTGCACGCACCGTGACTTCTTCGATCTCTCGGATGTCCCGGAAGTACTCGTGACGCAGCGCCTCGCGGGCATTCATGCGCTTGCTGGGATCGTACGACAGCATCTTTTGCATGAGATCGATCGCCGCGGACGACGCGTGTGGGATGAGCTTGGTGATGTTCGTGCCGTCCTCTTTGGGGAAGTTAAAGTCAATGTGCGCGGCGCCTTTCCGCTTAAACACCTCGAGGACCTCGGGCGAGGGCGTGCCGAGGATCTTGTGGATGCGGTGGATCTGGTCCAGCTCGTCGGATCCGGGGAAAAGCGGATACAGCGACGTGATCTCGAAAAACACACACCCGGCGCCCCACATGTCCATCTCAGGACCGTAATACCCGTCCGTGAGCAGACACTCCGGCGCGCGATACCACCGCGTGGAGATGTATTCGGTATACGGCTGCTTGGAGTAGATGCCACGGCAGGACCCAAAGTCTGCGAGCTTGAGTTTCCGATTGTCCTCGATGAGGATGTTCTCGGGTTTGATGTCGCGATGGAAGATGCCCTTGTTGTGCATGTGGTCGAGCGATTTCACGAGCTGGTACATGAGTGACTGGATGAGGTCGGGCTTGAGGTAGTGGCGCCGTCCACGGATCATCTCGTACAGATTGGCGTCCATGAGCTCAAAGACGAGCGCGAGCCGTCCGGAGGGCTGGTCGTACAGGACCTCCTCAAGTTTCGCGATATGCTGGTGCGGCGAGAGGCGTCGCAGCGCCTGGATTTCGCGCAGGTTGTTCACCTGGTCGATGCTCTCAAAGTGGTTCTTCATGCACTTGATCGCGTGGTATTTGTTGTCCTTGACATTCTGCGCCTTGAGCACCTCGGAGAATGTGCCCTCGCCCTTCTTCGCCACCAGGCGGTACTTGCGCATCGCGCAGAGAGGTAGTCACGAAGATGGCGACCGTCACAGCCTCTTTGTCGACTGCTTAGAGCTCGTCGTCCTGTCGCCTGCTACTGCTGCTGATGACGCGAGAGCCGATGCGCCGTTGCAGTCGCCGTCACTGATACCGCTCGCCGCTGTATATCGAGGCGAGTTGTCTCCAGAGCATTTGCATGTATGTGCGCTGCATTTGTGTGACTGCTGTATAAATAGACCACTAGCGACAACCGCTATTTTGGGCTCAGATCATAAAAGTGTAGCCATTAGGCTACATTTTCAAATGCTGAGCGAAAGCGCGCTTTTAAATAGAGAAGCTGAGCTAAAAAGCAACAGAGGCAGATAGTACCAAAACAAGGTGATAATGTATACTCAAAAGCAAAAAATAGGTGCAGTATTGTGACTGATGACATAACACGGCAATAACTTACCCCCACTCTTCAAAAGAGCGCAGGTCTCAATCGAATTCACTGCAAGGTTTGATGGACGGAGTCAATTCTCAATCTCCATGTCGGAGCTCTTCGAGAATGCGGTCTGTCTCGCGCCGATGGTGCGCTCGGTACGTAGCAACTCTGACGCTCTCAATACGGACTACAGCACCGCCAATTGCGTACACACTGTGCACGTCTTGCTTGCTGTTTGTGCGAGTTCTAATAGTGAGCGTGTGCTCCTTGTAGAACACGCTCCCGCTGCGACTGGTCTCGTTACGCTACGGCGCCGACCTCGTGTACGGAGAAGAAGTGGTCGACAAGTCCATCATCAACGCGACTCGCGTGTACAATGGTAATGACTCTTCGTGAAGTCTTCACCACATTGATGAGATGATGTTGTTATACTGAGACCAATGTTTGGTTCTTTGCCACAGCTACGCTGGACACCGTGGATTTCGTGAGCTCCAAGGGCGGCGTGGTTGTCTTCCGCACGTGCAATGAAGAAAAGAGCCGAGTCGTGTTTCAGATTGGCACGGCCGACTCAATTCTAGCTTTGCAAGCTGCTGAAAAAGTGTGAGGCGGATGCTCTTTTTTTGCTGGTCCATGATAGTGTGAGAAAGAGGGCTGACATGAATTTGTTTGTCTTTGTATTGGGTTCTGATTTGTGAGCAGCACAGCAGATGTGGCCTCTGTGGATATTAATATGGGATGCCCGAAGCATTTCTCGACACAGGGTGGCATGGGAGCAGCTCTGCTTCGGAGTCCAGAAATCGCGTGCGATGTGAGTGCTTTATACTCTGCATGAGCATTGCGGATGTTGTACAGATCTGACGTCGGTTTGATCTCAGATCATCAAAACGCTCCGAAGAAACTTAACCATCCCAGTCTCGTGCAAGATCCGCATCTTGCAAGATACCCAAGCAACGGTACGATTGTAGTTGCTCATCGGTTCATTGTGTTCTATCATTGATGCCAAAAGCTCGTTATTTCATTTCCCAGATTGACATCACCAAGAGTCTGGAGCATGCTGGAGCAGTTGCGATTGGAGTTCACGCCCGTCAAGTTCATGAACGTCCTTCAGAAAGTGCGCGCTGGGATGCTTTTGCGCCTGTTGTGTCTTCACTCTCAGTTCCGGTCTTGGCGAACGGAGACATCTTCGTGCGCGAGGATATCGACAAGGTCCGCGCGATCTCTGGTGCGAATTCGTTCCTGATCGCCCGCGGCGCGCTGAGCAACGCGTCGATCTTCCGCAAAGAGGGCATGCTGCCGTACAACGACGTGAGTGCTTTTGAGATACGGACGTGTTGGTTTTATCGTGTGAATACAATTTGCTAACAGTTGTTGGTTATCATGAATGATTGTTAGGTAGTCGTCGAGTATCTGAAAGCCGCTGCGGAGACCGACAATCTGTACCACAACACAAAGTACAACTTGGCGCGCATGATCCCCACAAAGTGCAGCGCAGACACAAACTTGTTCGCCACAGTCGCGGATTTGCACTCTATCGACGACAACCGACAAATGTTCGCGCTTTGGGATTTGCAGAATTTCTACGACCAGACTCAGGATCGATTCCGCGCAAAGGCAAAGGAGCTGGGGCTGTCAGTCGGAGCAGGCACGGACGAGTCCTTCCATCAAGAACCAGCTCACAAGTATGACAACGCGTTTGTGGTGAACCAACAGTTTTATTGCAACACTTGCCACGTGCAGCTCCTGAACGACAAAGAGGTGGCGCTCCACACCAAGGGAAAGAAACATAAGAAGAAACTCAGGGATATCGCCGCGTTCACAGTAGCTGGAAAGTAATTTTGTGGAGAAAACCCTGAGGTGGTTGGAAAATTCTGGGATCATCGATTGGTTCCTAGACGTACAATGAGCCCACGAAACAAAGATGCAAACTCTGCAGACCACTGAATCATGCATTCGCACGTCAGGGTACGGTCATAGCCAGCACCGCTCACTGTTGCTGAGCTGCTGGGCAAAGCTCGAATCATGGGGTGGTGTTCAGGCTGAAAATAGCAATCTCAAAAATGGCAAAATAGGGTACGTGAACCCAAATTCAAGGCATAATGTAACAGAACACGGTTAAGAATTAGACAGATGCCATAACAAGGTGTTAAACAGTGACCATCGCTCTTATAGGCAAGTTTGATGGACCAAGCGCTTTTGGCAATCAAAACAAACAGGCCAAAGCGTCGCTGAAAGGAAATCATGTCGGAGCTGTACGAGAACGCGATCTGTCTCGCGCCGATGGTGCGCTCGGTACGTCTTCTGCGTACTCTTCTTCTAGTTCATTAAAAGTGGATTCGAGCGCTGCTTCACTGATTCTTAACAGTGCAATATTGACGGAGATATGGGTTGGACTGTGGTTGTTGTTTAGGGCACGCTGCCGCTGCGTCTGTTGTCGCTGCGGTACGGAGCCGATCTCGTGTACGGCGAAGAGATCATCGACAAGCGCATCATCGCCACGAATAGGGTGCAAAACGGTACAGCTGCTGCTGCTGTAGTCTACTGCGCTATCTAATACGCACCGTGACTAATGAATGCTTGCGCTAAACTCTTTGTCTGTGACTGCTGCAGCTCTGCTCGACTCTATCGACTACGTGAGCAAGAACGGCAACTCGGTCGTGTTTCGCACGTGCAATGAGGAAAAAGGCAAAGTGGTGTTCCAGATTGGCACGGCTGACCCGATTCTGGCGCTCAAAGCTGCGGAACAAGTGTGAGTGACAGCGAGGCTTTTGCTTTACTATTGGGTGCTGGCTTGGCGAACGATTCGCTTGATGCTCACTGTTGTACTGGCGTGTTTGTGTGTGCTTATTAGAGCTGGTGACGTCGTGTCAGTGGATATCAACATGGGTTGTCCCAAGCATTTCTCGATCCAAGGCGGCATGGGGGTGGCGCTGCTCAAGAAGCCAGAGATCGCCTGCGATGTAAGTGCTTTGCACACTCCCTCTCTAGCTGCTGCTGCTGCTGCTGCTGTTGCATCACGATTGACAATCGACCCTTTCGTTTTGGCTCTATAGATTATCAAGACGCTACGAAGAAACTTGAACATCCCAGTATCGTGCAAGATTCGTATTTTGGAAAACGCCCAGGCAACGGTACGACCAGAGGAGCATTGTGCTTGCTTGCTTGACTGTCCTATATATCATTCGCCTATTCTAAACCTTTATTCTATGTCGCATCAAATAGATCGACATCGCCAAGAGTTTCGAGCAAGCAGGGGCGGTCGCGATCGGACTCCACGGGCGACAAATCCACGAACGACCTGTTGACAATGCTCACTGGGATGCTTTCGCGCCAGTTGTGTCTTCGCTCTCAATCCCCGTGCTGGTGAACGGAGACATCTTTGTCCGCGAGGATATCGACAAGGTCCGTGCAATCTCCGGCGCGAACTCATTCCTGATTGCCCGAGGCGCGTTGAGCAACGCGTCGATCTTCCGCAAAGAGGGCATGCTGCCGTACAACGACGTATGTGTGTATGTATGCTTACTATTGAGGATCTTGAGTATTGAGATTCAATATGCTGACCGTATGCGGCCTGTTGTCTTCGTATGTGTTTAGGTTGTCAAGGACTACTTGAAGGTCGCTGCGGAGACTGACAACGTGTTCCAGAACACCAAGTACAATCTGTCGCGCATGTTGCCGACCAAGTGCGATGCTGAGTCTACGGATACGTACAAAGTCACGGTCGGGGACCTGGGGGCGACAAAGAACAACCAGCAGATGTTCGCGCTCTGGGACTTGCAGAACTACTACGAGCAGACCCAGGACCAGTTTGTCGCCAAGGCAAAGGAGTTCAATCTGCCCAGCGGAGACATTGACGAGTCGTTCGGACTGCCAGCACCAGCGCACAACTACGACGACGTGTTTGTCACCAAGCAGCAGTTTTACTGCAACACGTGCCACGTGCAGCTTTTGAGCGACAAGGACGTTGCGCTGCACAAGAAGGGCAAGAAGCACAAGAAGAAGCTGCGCGACATCTCGTCCGCCACGGTCTCGGAGCAGATCGCGAAAGGCGTGATTCAAACAGCAGCATCTGCGGCTCCAGAAGACGACGCGACGCCTACTGGAGCTGAATCAAGTGAGGTTGAGGCTGAGGCTGATCGCGCTTTGAAGCGCGTGAAGCGAGAGGAGGTTGAGGAACCCGGAAGTAATGTCGCCGAGGAAGTAGATACAATTGAACAGGTTGCGATGGCGTAGATTTTTGGGATGCTGAGTATATGTGCAACATAATGGAAGCTCTTTAGATGTGTCTTAAAGGAGAATGCAATATAGATGATGCCCATGAAATTGATTCCATTATTATTCGTTGTCCTTTGGAGTGTTGGATGTATTGAGCATAAGATGACCTAAGGTCGATGTATGTGGAATCTATTGGGCATTTGTGAGCCTTGTTAGGTACCAAAATAAACGATAGAGATACAATAAATACCCGTTTGTAAATGTTTGACTAAAAGATTCCTCTTATTGAATTATTTAAGATGAACCGTGAGGATTTCACACGCATAGCCTTGATATTGATGCTGCTATCCGTGTGGTTTCTTCTTAATATATATAGTGAAGGTGTGTTGCTGTTATCATACTATGACCGTACTTTTACAGGATCTTTTCTATAGTACCTTCTTTTCTACTTGGTTTTCCAACGTAGACAATCCTAATAACTTTGATGATCGTATTGGGCCCTGCTCATTGACTCGGGATGTCGAAGTGGCCGAAAGTCCTCTTTTGGACTGGACGCCTCTCCTTGATGAACGTCCGCTGTCGCTATTCCAAGGCAGCGTGAGTGAGCACGGGTGATATGAGAAGTTATTAGACCCCCCACACTCCACTTTTTTTATATTCCTATTCTTCGTTTTCATCATAATCGCCACTATTCATATCAATCCAATGTATCACCCCCATTCACTCTCTCATGATGCCAACACGAACAATCGTCATGCGCCCACAGACTACCAACCAACTGTCAAGTACTGTGCACTAATGTACCCTTCCATTGTTACAACATACAATCACATCACGCTTCTACTAAAGACTGGACTGACAATGACGACTCTTTGCTCGCTTCGCTTCTTTCTCGGAGGGTTACTCAGCTCCACACGATGAGCGCCGACACAATAGCCGCGGCCAGTAAACGCGTTAGCGACAGTGTCTGCTTTGTGCCCATTGCAGCAGCGCTTGTCTGGGTCGAGGCCGTGCTGTTGGTCGTCTCGGTCAGTGTCTTGGTCGTTGGCAGGATCACCGGCGTGCCGTTCGTCGACGAGGTGTTATCAGCACTGGACGCAGACTTGGACTTGTCGCGCGGCGTGACCGTGATCGTCATGTCCTCGGAGATGGACACTGCCGGGTCGATGTCGATGCGGTTCATCATGCGCGTCATCTCGGAAAGCGAGATGCGGTTCGAGCTGCGCGCGAACACAGACTCAATGAGCGACGCGTTCTCCGCGAGTAGGTTGATCACGCGGTTGAGGTTGTAGAACTCGTCGAACTGGCGCTGGGTCGGCGCGCCGCGGCCCGCGAGCACATCCTTGCGGATGCGGAAGAGCGCCTCGGCCGCCGAGCGGATGCTGAAGTTGTTGATGTCGCACTCGGGGAACTCGGCGAGGATGATGCCCGAGAAGAGGTTGACGCACGCGCGGGACGTGACGAGCGCAGTCGTCTGCTCCGGTGTCGGCACTCCGGGCTCGTGCGGCAAGAGCTGGTACTTGCTGTCGCGTGTGCACGTCTCGAACATCACGCGGTTGTTCTTGTAGATCGCGAACGAGTTCTTGCGCACGTCCTCGGGACACGTCACCTGGCCCACCGCCTTCATCACGAGCTTCATGTCGGACGTGACGTTCTGGTAGGTGGTCGGTTGCGGCGACGGCGTCAGCGCATCGGTGATTGACGTGGCGGCGGCAGAGTCCATCGCGGATTGCGGCGGTGGTGTGGCAGCTACGGCTGCTTGAGGAGCTAACGTCAGCTCGACTGTGTCAGTTAGAGGCGCGGACGAGGGCTCCGGTGCGCGCAACGAGTTCCGGATTGCCTCGTCGAGACTGAGTTGCGCCGACGACGTTGCGATGCAACACGCGAGTGTGAGCACCAGCAGCATGAACGACAATCGTGACGGCATGATCTCTGGACTTTGTGATGAGTATCTGGAAGTGATTAAAGCTGTTGTTGATGAATCACTCGTAGAGCAAGTTGCCAATTGGGCAGCTCAGGTAGCGCGTTCACAATATTTACAGGGCATCTGGTGCTGTGCGTTGCAATTGAGCAGGCAAAGTGCGCGCTGTTACATTTGCTGGTGGTGGTGAGTGATCAGCTCTAGGAAACATACTCGAGCGGATGTCTACCACGAATGGCTGTTGCATTCGCGCCAGCTGGGTCTCGTGGCCTGACCTGCTGTCTCAAGCCCCTGATTGCCAACCCGAAGGAGAACGCATTAAGATGAGACTCAACACACATGGAATGTCACTGACAAGTTAATCACTCATTCAAGCATTCGCTGGATACTCACACATACACACGGAGCTGGGTCACTCATAAACACTATGAAGAGGCGCATGCATCGGATCCATCCGTAGAGTCAGTGGACCGACGTTCACCGGAAAGACGTGCAGTGGTCGGTCCGTAGGACGCCCACGAGCTACTGGAGAAAGCCACTCACTCACCAGAACTCCATGACAGTCTTCTCCACCTCGCCTCTACATCTGAGGACCGCTGCTTATTCTTTTCAGATGTCGTGCTCGAAATAATCATCGGGTCAAAATCCATGTTGCATCTTAGATCAGTATTTTGGAGTCGAATCTGAAGGTTTGATAAACTGGAAGTACTGGTTTATGATGGCGTTTGAAAATTAATGCGGGATACTGTGCATACATCCGGTTCGACCTTGCTGAACGCATTTTTGAATATGAATACCAGCCACCCCAGCCACACTTGTGCTCAACCGCAGAGGCTGCGCGGCCCCCAGCTGGCGTCTCTGTGCTTCCTCCACTCACCTGTAGGGGACACTCCGATCCGTACTCCCTCTTTCTTTTTGGCTCTTGGCATCGCCTCTGCGAACTGCGGACGGCTGGGGGGGAGAGCGCTCGCATGGTTGCTGTCGCTCGAAACCCACAATCGCGATTGGGGCCAAGAGCCCACGAGCTATTCTATCAGCGTCATCTGAGCAAGACCGAGCGACCATTGCTCCATGCAGGTGCTCTGGGCATCTTCACTATTATTGCCGTCTCGTCTAGCTTCTTCTCCCAGTGCTCTGCTGTGTGCGGCCTCGACATGCGCGGTCTCGATGCATCGACGAGTGCGCTTCATGGCGCTGATGTGGTGGTGGTGCATCCTGCTTTGCGCAATGCTGATAGAGGAGAACGGTAGCGGCGGCGTGATGGCGATGCAGCAGGTGGCAACACCGACGGTCACGCCCGCGCGCATCACGCCCTTAGCAGCGACTCCACCTTCCTTGGCATCTTCGTCCAAAACAGTAGCGAATGATTCAGACAGCGGCGTGGGGACGGATCGATCTGCGTCGGTGAATTCGACCGAGGTGACCGCGATCCTCGGCAAGATCGGCCCGGTCCTGTGCTCGGGCGACACGAAAGCGATCATCTCGACCATCTTCAGCGCCAACTCGGTGCTGCTGGATACGTGCCTCAAGGAGTCTGGCTACATGCTCTTCCCGTATGCGGGTTACTTCCCACGCCAGGGCCAGACGTCCAAGGTGTGCGCGTCGCCGTCATGCATGGATCTGCTCTCGGGGATCGTGCTCGCCAAGGTGCCGAGTTGTGAGTACGACAAGTACAACCCGAGGTCGCTGGCGGAAGCGTTCTTTCGAGTACGCGTGGACCTGGCGAACCAGCGCTCGCCTCCGAACACAGACGAGTTCACGGAGCTGTACGATCTCAATAAGGCGCTCAACATCCTCAAGGAGAACGCGACGCTGCAGGCAGCGGTCAAGACGAGCTTCTCCATCGAGGAGGTGACGCGGTCGATGAACCCCGCGGAGATCAATCCGGACGTGGTGCTTGGAGAGAACTACGTCATATATGTGCAGGCGTCGAGCAGCAGCAACACCACCGAGGAGGACAATTCTTCCAAATACCAAGCCTCCAAGTCCAACAGCAACCTGAGTGGAAGCAAGAACACGAGTTCTGACGCAGGGACTGTCGGTCCGAACTTGTCCACAGACGGCGCGGTTACCGGTGCCAGCGCCCAGACGAGCTCCGGCAAGCTCTCGGTGTCGTACTTCTTCATCGGCTTTGCGTGGATCGTGTTCAACGGCAGCTACTTCATGCTCATGAGCCAGAAGGACTAGTGGTTTAGTTTGCTGTAGGTAGGTTCTGTGTGGATAGTTTAGTTCAGTGTAGTGCAGTATCGTGAGTGTGTAGATGTCGATAGGAGGCAGTGCAGTAGCAGAGAAGTGAAGAAGTTAATTTATGCCAGCTTAATATAAGGAAGTTCCAATACGAACAGAGCACTCGACTCGAGCAGCTCCGGTGGCGCTCGCACAACTTTTTGTTTGAAAATGTGTATAATACGTTTATTGGTTTCTCTCTACTGCCTGTTTTTTTCCTTCTCCTTCTTCTCATATCGTCCGAGCCGAGTCCGGAGCGTTGGATGGCTGCGGGTCCGTCAGCAGCGTCACCTCGACGCTCTTGGTGTCTACTGAATCCGCATCGGACGCTCGCGAATCGCTCTTAGGGGACGCGTTGTTGTTGTTGTTGTTGCTGCTGCTGCTGCTGCTGTTGGTCTTCGCGGTGAGCCTCCCACTTTTCCCTCGCGGTACCCGGTTGACTTGGTCGCTGGAAAGCACGTACAGCGCTCTGCAAATCTCACACTTGATGAATACAAAAAATGATTAGAGCCACAACAGTATCAAAGCCCAACCATGCAAAGAGCATTTCTTTTACCTGCATTCGCCTGGGCTGGTTCACGAAAGTGCACTGCGGACACGCCCACTCGTGCTTGGGGGCAGCCATCGCCGAGGACGACGCCACTCTGCCTGAGAACGCTGCATCCAGGTCCGACATCCGCAACCCCCACGACGCCGACGGACTGTTTGACGACCACGGCGTCCGACTTCTCCCTCCGCGTGCGGGCGGCACGTCTGGAGACAGACGCGCGTCCACGTGGAGCGCTGTGTGCAGGAAGATGCCTGCCGAGTCGAGCAGGAACTGCGGACGCACCGTGTTGTGGTCGCCTTTCACCTTCACGATGTTCTTGTCGCCGGCGTACTGCGCGAATATCTGGTCGCTGTGGTGCGGTGCGATGAACTCGTCGCCCTTGGCGGCAATAAATAGCGCGGGCACGAACGAAATTGACGCGTGCTCGATCGGCGAGAGGCGCTTGACGTCGAAATTCGCGCGCTTTTGCACCGACGAGCGGATGAATTTCATCACGATCTTGACCGCGAAGCCCGGAATCGTGTACCCTTCTCGCCGCCCGCGCTCGACGATTTCCTGGACGAGCTGCTCGAGGTTCGTGAACGCGCTGTCGACGACGATGCCCGCGATCGTCGGGTCGCGATCCGCGTGGAGAAGTGCGGTGGCAGCGCCCATACTCCGCCCCCACAGCCCCACTGTGGTCACCTTGGCGTTCGTCCGCAGATGCTCGATCACTGCTTTCAAGTCTTCGCGCTCGTAGTAGCCCAGCGAGATGTAGTCGCCTTCCGATTTGCCGCACCCCGAGCAATCAAACGCGACGACCGTCATACCCGACGCCAGACACGTGCGCAGCACCGAGAGCGCTTCGACGCGGCAGGATGAGTTGCCGTGCAAGTAGATCACGCAGGGAAACTCAGTCACGCCGTTCACGCTCTCTTGCTTGGGCAGCCAGTGCGAGCACTGCAGCGTCTGCTGTCGATCGTTCACGACACTGAAGTCTCGTCGCTGATACTCCAGATCGCCAAATGTAAACACCGGCGGACCGAGGTCTTCGATATCGTACTGTGCGCGTGGTGGACGGATGATTAAATGCACGAGCTCGTTGTAGCCGTGCTTGATCAGGTACCAGTAGCTGAGCTGGTTCGCGGCTTCCTCTGTGACTTGCTGTCCTCGCTCAATGCCGCCCGCTTCAACGCTGTCGGTCGTCGCAGTTCCCTGACGCGCCGCCGGTGGGTTACTAACAGCAGTTCTACTGCCGCTACTGCCTTCGCTCTCGGACGCCGAACGCAATGTCGGGGCGGAAGACGCGCGCGCCGACGTACTGGAGCTGCGATGCGGCATGGAGTTGCGCGTCGTCGTCGCCGCCGCCGTTGCTGCTGCTGCTGCGTCAGCGCTCTGCCTGGATTCCGCATTCCCCATCGCGCGAGCAGGAAGGTGGGCAAGGGGTCTGCGAGCAAGGACGTTCAGCAGCAGTCTGCAGTCAGAGGATAGATGGAGGAGAGCCTGGGAGAGAGCGTATCAGAGATGAGGAGATGGTGGTGGCGGCGGCGCGCTTCTCTTGCTTCTTCTCCAGTCTGGCAGTCGGTTGTTATGGCTCTGGAATGGCCAATCCGAAAATACACCGAGTCGCGTACTTAGCCGAAGCAGATGAAGCGATATTTGACTCCCTATTATCCTTAAGTAACGAGTATCGTGTTCATGACACTTATTATGTGTGTTTATAGAGGTATTTGTTGGATTAAAATGAAAATTTAAACCGTATACTGAAAATACAAAGCACATGATACTTTTCAAGGTAATTGAGAGCAGTGGGGGGAACAACCGTAATGTTCAGCACTCTTCTCTCGCATGATGCAAATCTCTATTGCGACTTTTAGTATCAGCACGCGCGTGTGTGCGCGCGTACAGGAGTGCGGCGCATTGCCACACACACACACTCCACCAGCCAGAGTTCGGGCTTTTTCACCAAGTCATGCGCATGTTCAGGCACGGAGAACTTGCGAGTGTCTCTGGAAGTCAGTCCGCCTCCGTACGGTGGGACGTGTGGTAGGCAGGCAGGCAGCACCATCGATGCACAGCCGTCGCTCGTCGCGGATGCAGACTCTTTGGCTCGTTAGACAAAGTGTTGCTGATGGTGGTGCTGGTGCTAGTCATTGACTAGTTGCTCTACTGGTCTTCAAACGATCGAGGTCCAGCTGATGGGCTGGTGGACGATATCATAAGAGCCACCACGACGACGCATACACACACAAACAGGAAGAATGGAAGGAAGGGAGCACACAGACAAAACCAAAGTCGCGGACTAAAATAAGGCCATGGCTTTGATTTTGATACCAATAATGATGCGATTTCCGGTGGACTAGATCCGCGAGAGGATCCTACCCAGAGCGGAGAATCCATTGAACCAAATCTTTAATGGACGTAGCAGAAGAGACAAAGAATCGTCGACCAAGTTGCTAGCAACTGAGCGAATCTAGTACTGGTGGCCGGTACCGGCCTTCTTCTTCTCACCGAGCTCAAAGTGCTTGGTACGCTTGATTGGGAGCTGCTTCTTGGTCTTGCACTCCTTGCACTCCATACGAAGGGTAATCTTCTTGGTGGTCTTAGCCTGTTCTCATCAAATAGCAGAAGCATACAACATGCGTTAGCCATTTTGCTCAGGACGGACGAACACCTTGGACACTTGACAACGCAGGCGACACGCACGGCAGCCAGAACACAGCAACCAACGTCCTCTGCACGCACAATGACGCACTCAAACAAGTTGCTGCTCCTGTCTGTCGGTAGTGCTGCTTCTGCGCCGCGCATGATTGTAGACCGAGCTGCTCAACGAACCTTCTTGTGGAAGATTGGCTTGGTCTGACCACCGAAACCTTTCTGCTTCTCCTTGTAACGACGCGTACCCTGGGCGAACTTGGAAGCCTTACCAGCCTTGTACTGGGTGATCTTGTGGACCGTGTGCTTTCCGCACTTCTTGCCCTTGCAGAAAGTGCGACGTTCCTTTGGCATGTTCACCATGGTTGCTAAGTTCTGTGAGCACAACAATAACAGCAATCGTCGTTAATCACCACGTTATCCAAACAGAGGATGCGATGGAGTGGTTTGACGCCACCACCACAGCTGGCGCAAGGTATTAGGCGCATCTACTCGCTCTGCTCTGCTCTCGCTGCGGCTTCACACGCTCACTGTTGCAGTCGCTTATCTGTAGTACCACCACTGTCGCTGCCAACTCGCCATCATCGTTGTCATCCAATTCAAGCGATCATATCTGTTGGGGTATCTGCGCTATCGAGTGGTGTTGGATCACTTTCGTTGCTGTTGTTGATGGTGTAGCTGTTTGTCGTGCACTGTTCATGCAGCCGATTCGTTGTCATACTGGTCCCTGTACTGGTCGAGCTGGAGCGCATCGCATACGCTGGACGGTCGAGCAGAGCAGAGCAGAGCGCATAGATCGGCCTCTCCATAGACACCCCACATGCACGCAGAGAGCGACGAGCGCTTACCTCTCTTCTAGTCCGATTTCAGAAATTACAATCCCTTTGCATCGTTCCCAGCCAAAGCGCCAAAAGCTCCCAACTCCACGGGAGAACCAGTGGTTTCCACACCGCCGTGCTGTAAAAAGCGGGTCTTTTTACGGATCCGTAAATACGCTTCCAAAGATCTGCCACACCACGATCACATAACTGAAGGGATGGGACCGGTGGGGTAACCGCGGTTACAGTCCATTTGTGTGTGTATACATCAGTATAGTGTCAGCACCTCTCAGCAGAAATAACAAGGGTATACGAAATGACATTTCTTAATTACATGAAGTCATCTGCCACCCTCGCTAGAATGTTTCAGAAAATAAAGAGTTGGAGGCGTGCTCATTTGCGAAATCAACTCACAAGCCAATTCGTATTGAAGTGGAAATGGGTACAAAAGGTTTGCCTTTTGGTATGCATCAGTGATGACAACGAGGGCAAGCTGTGACACCTCCTCGACGCCGTCGAGCGAGAAGCAGAGCTTCTTCTCGCTAGTTCATGCACCAGCAACCGGTCAGCGTCTATGTATCGATCGGTTGCTGATGAGAGAAGAATGCCGTGAGAAGTACTGGTAGCGACAACAGTGATGAGAGGGGGTCAAAAGCCAACAATTGCCACGCACACGTCGGTGGCGAGGACAAGCTGCGCAACAGAGTTGCCTCCCAGAAACGTGATGTCCGCTCCGAGACGAACGAACTCCTGGCATCGGAATATCGCTTCTTCCAGCGACTGGGTCGCTCGAGCGTCCGTTCGCGCCATGATGACAATGTCGAAGTTTCCTTCGCGTCGAGCGTCCACAGCTGCTTGGATGCGCGTGAATGCTTCGTCGCGCGTGACCACGTCTTTCCCCGCAGTGTGTCGGCATCGCCTGGGCGAAACCTGGTCTTCAATCAGGATGCCCGCCATTCAGGCGTGAGCGTACGCAGCGACAGTGCGCTTCACGTTCAAAGCGTTGCTGTAGCCAGTGTCGCCGTCTCCAATGCACGGGATGGTCTTGAGCGCAGCGTTGATGTCTTTCGACGCGCGCTTCATCTCTCCGAAAGAAAGCAGCTACAACGCATAACCCGAACGACGGATGGCACTCACTTTGTAAGACAAATAGCTCCTATCGCAATACCCAGAGGAGAAGCACTTGAAGCGAATAGTACCTGCGTGTTAGGAAATCCGTAGGCAGCAGCGACGCCGAAGCCAGTCATGAAAGTCGTATCGTACCCTGCGTACAATAAGCGGAGAGAACGAAGGCCATTGTTAGTATAATATATGAGCGCACCACCAACAGCGAGACTGACGAGCCACGAACCTGCTCTTTCAATCAGCTTTGCACTGAGTGCGTCGTAACACGACGGCATCAACAGGATTTCGTCACGAGCTATACCAGTACAGAACAGACAAGAACAAAGTGAGAAGAGACCAAGAGTCACGTGGGTGAGCCCAAGCGCACTTGCGCACCGAGAAGCTCGCGCAGCTTTGCGACGCGCTCGAACTGGGTGGTGCGGCGAGCCATTTCAGCAGAAAGCGGGGTGTCGAGGCTGGAGGCGGGTCACTAGGTCTTCTTCTCACGCGGCGGAATCAATTGTGGCGATGGCAGCAGCGATTGCATCTGCTGGCGCGACTGGAGCGATTGCGCATTTCTGACTGTTTACCAGCAGCGAAAGATCACCAACACAGCAAAGTTGTACAGTCCTGATCAAAACAACTGCATCAACTGTATATCCGCGAAATTTCAATGAATGAGTTTATTTTGCTGTTTACGATAGATCAACTCAGTAAGTTTGCTGGCTGTTAGGTACGCTAGGTACGTACAGCCACCACTCTTTTTATAAGAACAGCCATCACTTTTTTTATAAGAACAGCCATCACTCTCTTTAACTCCACTAAAATACGAAGCAGGCACTCCATACTGAAAGCAAGAGAAATGCCTCCACCCATTTCTCTCCGGATCACATTTAACAGGGCACAGAGGTTTGCACCTCATTTCCATTCAGTACAGTGCACGGCAAAACTTTAGGGACGCCCCAAAAATTCTCAAAAATTGAATTCCGCGCGCAAAAATGAGTTTCCGGACGAGCTTTTCTCAGAGTTTATAGACCTATTTGCGGACGTTCTTGTGTTGAAATTTCAGCTCG